>PVJS01028273.1:0-25603 GCA_004027185.1 Glis glis
TTTTTTTTTTTTTTTTTTTTTTTTTTTTTTTTTTTTTTTTTTTGCTTTACAGTATTGGGGATTAAACTCAGGGGCTCTCTACCACTAAGCTACATCTCCAGACCTTTTTTTTTTTGCGGTACTGGGGATTGAACCCAGGGGCATTCTACCTCCGAGCTACATCCCCGGCCCTATTTTTTATCCTTTATTTTGAAACCGGGTCTCACGAAGTTGTGGAGGGCCTCACTAAGTAGCTGAGGCTGGCCACGAACCCGGATCCTCCGGTCTCTGCCTCTCAAGTACTGGGATTACAAGCGTGCGCCACCACGCCCGGCTCTAGACCTTTCATTTTTTTGAGACAGGGTCTTACTAAGTTGCCTAGGCTGACCTCAAACTTAAGATCCTTCTGCCTCAGCCTCCTGCATAGCTGGGATTCCAGGCATGCATCACCTTGCCAGGCTTCCTTTTCCCTCTATTTTGAGTCTCAGATTATTTTCCTAAACTGAGTGTGTGTGTGTGTGTGTGTGTGTGTGTGTGTGTGTGTGTGTGCATGTACATATGCATGTGCATGCATATGTGCACATGAGACAGGTTTCCTTGCAAATTTTTTAATAATTGAAATACTTCTACAGTCTCAGGCATGCTAGAGCATGAAACAATTCAGGGTGTATCTGGAGTAAAGCCCACAGGGCTAAGAAAGCGAACCTCCAGTATCGCGGACGAGGGTACCTACACACTGGACTCCATCCTCCGCCAGCTCAATTCCTTCCACTCGGTCATGTGTCAGCACGGCATGGACCCAGAGCTGATCAAGCAGGTGGTCAAGCAGATGTTCTACATCGTGGGAGCCATCACCCTGAACAACCTCCTCCTGCGGAAGGACATGTGCTCCTGGAGTAAAGGCATGCAGATCAGGTGAGCAGGTGTCGCCCTGCGACAGCTTCGTGTTGCCACCCAGCTGGCCTGCCAGGGCTGTGGAGCCCTGCTGACTTGGAGTCAGAGCACCTGTGTTGGTGCCACGTGGCCAAGCAGCAAAGAAAGAACTGGCAGAGAGCCACTTTCTCTGGCCTGGCCACCATTGCTCCTTGTCAGTGCCCAGCCAGTAGAGTCTTCTCATTGCTTGACAGGAAGCCATGCTCCACTGTGGAGCGAACTTGTTTGAAGGAGAGGAGAGATGATGCAAAAGTGTACAAAGATGACATAGCTGCTTCCTCTTCTTGTGTTTTTAATTATACAATAAGAAAATATTATAATGAAGATTTCTAATATTTTTGTTGCTCTTGGAAATATATTTTGGCAAAATACCTTTTTTTTTTGTACTGGGGACTGAACCCAGGGGTGTTCTACCTCCAAGCTACACTCCCAGCCCTTTTTATTTTTCATTTAGAAACATGATCTCACTAAATTGCTGAGAGTCTCACTGAGTTGCTGAGGTTAGTCTCAAACCTGTGATCCTCCTGTCTCAGCCTCCAAAATACTAGGACTATGGATGTGCACTACCACGCCCAGCATTGACTGAATACCTTTTTGTACCTGAGGCAACAAGAACAGGTCTGATAGAGCTTTTACCAGCACTTAAAATATGTGCCCCTCTTATATTTTAAGAAAAGCTATACTCAGTTTTATACCCAACTGCTCTTCAGCATAACTTCATTATTGTAACAGAACTGGGTTTTTTTTTTTTGCAATACTTATTTTAAAACAATATTCACTTAGAGAAGAAAAAGGATTTTTCCTAGAAAAATTTTTACTAGTTTAGCTACTCATTCTCAGAAAATTTTGCTGTTCACTTCAGATTTCCCTCCTGACCCACATCTACTTGCAGTTAGCTTGCATTCAGGAGTAGTGGGACTCCTTTCTCTACAGCCTTTGCTTATGTCGCTCCTGTTTCCTGCTTACTCAGTTCTGATCGTGTCCATTTACCTTAGTCTTCATTGGATTCACTGTCACTTGGCTGGCCACCTCCTGAAACCTTAGCATCTGTGTGATTTGTTTCACCCTAATTGGAGTCTTTGTCTCTCCCACGGACCCTCCCTTGCCCTCCTCTCCTTCCACTCCTAGGTCCTCAGGCCACCATCTCCACTGCCCAGGCCCTTCTCTAAAGAGACTGAGCACTAGGCATCTGTGGGGGAATCTGGTTATTCAGTTACCTAATTTGGGGTTTGCCTTAAGAAAAAAATAGTACACAAAGGATTGTAAAGTTTCACCATGCAAAAGGAACCCACCTCTGAAACTATAAGAGAAGCTAGGAAGTATTTTCTGGTCAGCTGTCCAGTAAGGACAGAGCCATATTATGTATTGTATTTTATTTATTAGCAAGTATTATAACTTTTGCTGTAATGACTTCATTTACATCTTCCACTAAAGAGAATTATATTCTCTTCTCATTTATTTATTTATTTATTTATTGCAGTACTGGGGATTGAACCCAGGGCCATTCTACTTCCAAGCTACACCCCCAGCCCTGTTTTTTATTCTTTATTTTGAAACAGGGTCTCACTAAGTTGCAGAGGGCCTCACTAAGTAGCTGAGGCTGGCCATGAACCCGGATCCTCCTGTCCCGGCCTCCCAAGTACTGGGATTACAAGCGTGCACCACCACGCCTGGCTCTCTTGCCATTTACTCTTACATAATTATGATGATAAGCCTCATGACTATTTATAATAAATTTTAAGCACAACTGATTAGATTTAAGAAAATTGAACAAAAATACTGCCTGTCATTTTAAATGACAAGGCCACACAAAAAAATTAAGACATTTATGACAGCATTTAGCAAATTAGCATTTTATCTCATTCTCTCTTTTTGGCGTAGGTACAATGTCAGTCAATTGGAAGAATGGCTACGTGACAAGAATCTGATGAATAGTGGGGCCAAAGAAACCCTGGAGCCTCTCATTCAAGCTGCTCAGCTTCTGCAAGTGAAGAAGAAGACTGACGACGATGCAGAAGCCATTTGCTCCATGTGCAGTGCCTTGACTACTGCCCAGGTAAGCCGTTTCCCTCCAACGTAACCTCACAGTCACCACAGTGATCTTCAGAGAGGCCAAGACCTGCACTGACTGCCTCTGGGACAGGAAAGACACATCTCCACAGATCTTTACCAGAAACTCACACACTTCAGTGCTAGTCACAGTCATCCGCAGTCAGGAGTCAGCAAATGTTGAGTGCTGCAGTTCTCCACAGAGTGTTCCAGGCACTGGGATACAACCATGGACGAAACAGTCCCTGCACTCATAGGTGTACATTCTATGGAGCTTATATTCCATAAAGTCGTTTTCCTTGCTATGTGATAATTGAATGATTTTTCAGATTTCTCTTTTTTAAAACAGTTGATTCTTGTTCCTTTAGTTCTAGAAATAACTAATTGAGCTCTCATCTCAGGGCATCATACTTGTTGCTGGGGGAGTACTTCAATAAATAATGAAAAAAATCTCTGCCTTCCAAGAGCTTACAGTTTAGTAGGGAAGTCAGGGATGCATCCAGCTGACTGTACCATAAAGGTTCTAGACGTACATGCTCAGGGCAGTAACTGACTGTTGAGGGAGATCCTGTGGAGCTGGGCACTAACCTAAGGAGGTGAGAGCATGGGAAGGATACTTGAGGACAGTGGAAACCATACGAGGCAAGACGTCAGCATAAACTTACCCATTTTTCTTTTGCCTGGGTATTTTCTGTGTGTGTGTGTGTGTGTGTGTGTGTGTGTGTGTGTGTGTGTGTGTGTGGTGTGTGTGTGTGTGTGTATATATATCTCACTGGGGATTGAACCCAGGAGCATTTTACCTCTGAGGTATACCCCAGCCCTATTTTATTATTTTGAAACAGGGTCTCACTAAGTTGTGGAGGGCCTCACTAAGTAGCTGAGGCTGGCCACAAACCTGCGATCCTCCTGTCTCAGCCTCCCAAGTACTGGGATTACAAGCGTGTGCCACCACGCCCGGCTCTGCGCTGACTTTTAAATTATCTTAATAGTCATCAATATCTTATAACATAGAAATCTTCAGTTGTGGCCAGCACAATTAAACCCCATCAATAGATTGTGGGAATCAAGATGTGTAGCTTTCTACTGCTGAGTTCACATTTACATAAATTCTTGCTGTGAATAGAGGAGAGCCACACTACTGAGGAGTGGTCTTGAGATTTGTTACCCTATTTCTGCCATGTGTGGGATGTAAGAGTCCACTGGAGAAAACCTGACTTTATAGAAGTTTGCTCTCATCCAACTTTTTTTTTTTTTTTTTTTTTTTTTTTTTTTTGCAGGTGAACCAATTTTAATGGAATCAACTGATTAAACAAGAAAATTTTATATACATTCCCAAAAACTGCCTTGCAACCTTTCTAGGGATTGTAGAAAGAAAGTAGTAGGGAAAACATCCATGTGGAGATTCTTCATTGGAAGTGGAGATTAATTAATATTTTGGTCTTTTCACTTCAACCCCATCAGCTTCCATCTTCTTCCTCTTCTCAATAATTGCACTAATCTTCTTCCACTGGCGATCAAGCTCTGCCTTGTCATTGGTTTCCTTGAAGCGTCTGGTTTTCCGTCCTTCAGACATCTTGATACCATACTGGAATGCAGCCTTGGGCAAAGCCTCCTTGTTGTTCATATACTCGCTGTATTCTTCCTGGGTATCAAAGTCCCAGCGGCCTAAGGGGCCCTTCTTGTTACCCTGGTCCATTTTGCTATAATCCACCTCCTCGTCACTATCCACAGCCATGTCATCCATCGTGGCTGGGTAGCACTCCGCGTAACTGTTGGACATGCCGAAGAAATCACCCAGCTGCTTTTTGTCTTCTGGCTTCTTCAGCGATTCTGTGCCTTCCCAGCCAGCAGACCCAGCAAACTTTTCATTGATGGACTTGATCAATTCCTTGGCAGATCCAGGTCCTTTGTCAACGTCCATGGGCTCATCGTCTACTTTTGGCTTCTCAAAGTAGCTGTGCCTCTTCTTTTCCTCCTCTCTCTCGCGGTCCCGCTCTCGCTCCCGCTCCCGATCTCTTTCTCGCTCCCGTTCTCTGTCCCGGTCTCTGTCTCTCTCCCGATCTCGTTCCCGTTCACGATATCTCTCCCGCTCCTTGTCCCGAGGTGTTTTGGTTGTGGAGGGGACATAATCCCCAATGTCTTCAAAAATGTTCATGTCGGCTTCAGGAGGTTTCTTCTCTTCCAGTTTCCCTTTGTCCTTCTTCTTGAGCTTCTTGTTGCGGGTCCCCTGCCTCAGGTATGACAGGATCTGGGTGAGCTTGCTGATGACAATGTCATTTGTGGTCAGTGTAGTCTGGGCCTCCATGGTGGGGCAATCAGCCTTGCTTCGGATCAGAGTAGTAGGAATATCTGTGTCAGCATACTCATCATCCAGGTCTACCACATAGGCCATACGGCCTGGCAGAAACAACTCATTCCGTTCATATGCTTTGCTCTTGAAAAGCATACGGTAAACGTTGCGACCCAGGCGTGTTTTAAATTCAATTTTATTTTCAGGATCTTCATCTTTCTTGGTTTCCTTCTGGGGCTTTTCCATCAGTTCTTCTTCCTCTTTCTCTTTGCTGGCAATCTCAGCTCACACCTTTTGAAGCAGAGCAAAATCCAAGCCTTTCACCAAATGGGTATGTTCCATGTCACCACCCAAGAATTTGGACTCCTGGATCAACTGTCTTCTCTTCTCTGCAGCTGATTTGTCTGCCTCAGCAGTGGGGCCCACAGCCCTGTAGTTAGCTGTGGTGCTAATCAGCTCGGTTTCCTCATAATCCTTGTTCACACCATCTCTCCGTTCCTTGGCTCTGTCCCGGTACTTCTCTGCAAGTTCTCGCTCTCTTTCAATTTCTTGTTGACGTAGCTTGGCATAATAGCTTTTCTTTTTCCTCCTCCGTGCAGCTGGGTCTTCATCCTCATTGTATTCTCTTGGCATCTCATGGTGACGTGACTTAGAAGGTGGTGCAGAGGTAGGTGCAGCCCTCGGGGTCATGAGAAGTTTCCTGAAGTCTTCATTGGTGAGTTTTCATTGATGGAAGGAGTGAGGATCATCCACATCGTGGCCATCTGGGGCCAAAGGGTTGGAGAATGGCTCACTATCTCGCTCCGGCATTTTGTTCGCGGTCTTCCAACGCTACCAATCTCCAAAAACAAAAGGACGGCGACGAGCCTTTTTCCACCGTACACCTCAGAAAACAACCACAGTCTCATCCAACTTTTAATATACTCCTGTACTTTAATATATATTCACTTTAAGTACATATTTCATAGATGGTAGATCTATAATTCATTTTCTTAGCAAATTTTATTTAGTAAAGTGGTCCTGCTTTTAAAATTCTTGTACTTACCCCTGAGAGGCCGATCCATGATTCCCTTTGTCACTTACAGGCCTGATAGCCTGCCAGCTTTCTCATTCACATCTCTCCAGTGCTTCATGTATTCTTTGCCTGTAGATCATCGTTATCCTGCGTTCAATTTTTATTTTAGTTTAACTTCAAATGGTTATATGTGCCTAGTGAATTGGATGACACAGGTTTAGACAACACCCTGATAATGAAAATACCTTTCAATCTTATATAGACAATGGTTTGTTTTTGTTGGAAAAGAGACATGACCATTTTACAAAAGAAATTATTATTATTATTTTTTTGTTGCGGTACTGGGGATTGAACCCAGGGGCATTGTACCTCCGAGCTACACCCCCAGCCCTATTTTTTATTCTTTATTTTGAAACAGGCTCTCACTAAGTTGTGGAGGGCCTCACTAAGTAGCTGAGGTTGGCTGTGAACCTGCGATCCTCCTGTCTCAGCCTCCCAAATACTGGGATTACAAGCCTGCGTCACCATGCCCGGCTAAAAGAAATTAACTTGACATTTTTAAAGACCTTCCATACCCTCTAATTAGTTGTTTAGTTTCTTCAGAGACCTTTGTTGTTATTTATATTAATCATTTATAGTAACTTATCTTTTGTGAAAATATTTTTTAAAAGAAATAATATTTAATTCTATTTTAATATGGCCATATATACTTTTATATGAAGAGGGCAAGTTGTAGAATAGTATTAATAAAATGAACCTCATTTGTATAAAAAAAGCATAAACCACAATATGTACAGAAAGTGTCTAGATGGACGTGGTTAGCAACTGCTGCTTTAGGAGACAGGGAGAGTAGAAATTGGGACACTTTTATTTATCATGTTGAATCCTTTTGTATGTTTGAATGTTTTTCTAAATTTATATTGCTTCTTAAAATGTGGTATAAATATTACATTAATATATTCTTCTTGTAAAAATTCAAATGACAAAGGTAAGTGTGCTCTTTAGTTCCTTTCCTCTTGTCCCAACCCACTCCTGAGCAGAACTGAGAACTGTACACACAGATCCTTTTAGTTTTTCAGATTATAAGTACCCAATGTGTTTCATAATATGCCAAAACTCTGATCATTTCATTTCTCATAGATCGTTAAAGTGTTGAATTTGTATACTCCAGTTAATGAGTTTGAAGAAAGAGTCTCTGTATCATTTATTCGTACTATCCAGGTAAGAGCACCCAGCTTTCTTTTCTGTGACTCACCAACGCAGTCTTTTGAATGGAAATTTTATAATGTTATTGAAGCATAATGAGTTTTGTCTTTTATTATATTATCCTAATGTACAGTGCATTAACTTTTTTGATAACAGTTGAGTCAATGAAGTGAGGTTAAAACAAAAATAAACATTCTTCATTAGTTGAGAATTTTTTTGGTAGAAATTTTGGCAAAAAATCATACAGATTCAAAAAACTGATGCCCTGTTTATCTTCTTCTCTCTTTTTTTTTTAATGTTCTCAGATGCGTTTACGAGACAGGAAAGACTCTCCTCAGCTGCTCATGGATGCTAAACACATCTTTCCTGTTACTTTTCCTTTTAACCCATCCTCCCTTGCACTAGAAACCATCCAGATTCCAGCCAGCCTGGGCCTGGGATTCATTTCACGGGTCTGAAAGTTATGTCCAGGCAAATCCTGACAATACATTTCTTGCTTGGGTAAGAACCATTATTTCCAGTGAGCTACTGAAAATATGTGTGTAAAGAAAAAGTACTGATTATCTCTCAAGAAGTTATTAACTGGAACGCTCCCTAAAATACTTTGATCATCTTGGGAAGAATGATACTTCTTTGGGCTGTTACCTTTAAAGCAGCACTCATTTTTACTCAGCTGGCTGTCCTGAGTTTAATGCAGCTGAATGATGCAAGGGAGAAAAGAAGGAAGAGCAGATGTGTCTTCAGCTGCCAGCATTTATTTTATATTCTTAGCTCTGCATTTAAGTGATATAAAAAGTATAAATTCCATATGTATGAGCTGTTGTTAGGAAGGCACCAGCAAAGAACCTCCTTTGTGCTAAACAGAAGAATTGAAAGAAAAATCACCATTGAATACATATCATATCAGTGTAGGAATCAATTATGTTGATATCGTCAAACTGGATCAGAGAAATGAACTGGCAATATATAAAGTAATTGGTCAAGTATCTTGTGTCACTATGATTTAGAGATATTAAGAGAATGTCAGTTTGCTATATAGTATAGATATCCATTTGTACTGTAGCTTACTGAGCATTTTAAATTGCTGCTACCTATTGTCTCCTTAAAATGTAAACTATACTCATATTAGGCACTACAACAATAAGCTTCTCTTTTATCAATTCTGTTTACAATTCAATCAGATCACAATTTTAACTGGATTATATGCAAATATCTACAGATTCACCTGCACACATAACAGACACTGGGAAATCATGTAGTGATATGACAAAATGCTTGACATTTAGGGGTAGGATTAGACAAAGTGGCTATTGTTATGTCATTATCTGTTCAGGATGTATTACCTTGATGTGTTCATTAGTTTTCCCTGGGTGGGTATTACATCAGTGTACAGTGTTCTATGAAGTGACTTATTTTTAGTTCCCAGATCTGATTCCTGCAGTGCATATTTTCAACCTTGACAAGTTTTCTTTCTTCTTCTTAATTTATTAAGAATTAATCTCAGTCACTATCTAGAAAGGATTATCAGAATATTCATGATTCAGGTTTTGAAACTTTGATTATCCTATAAATTATGCAAAAGGATGTGTATAATAAATATTATTATTGAGGCTTTTTAGGGCTTTGCAACTTCTATAAGTGTCCTCAGATGCCACTAGATACTTTAAAAAGCATCATATTAGAAATACCTTAAGAAGACCTCTATAAGAATTTTAAGAAGATTGTTGAATTCTACAGAGAATTTGGTTCAGTAAGACCCAAATTCTGTACATTTTCATTCTGAAATATTAATTAAATATATCCTCCATTCTTCCTAGAAATCTTATACAACAGATTCTTCAGGTTGTATTAAAGCAAGTTCTTAATTACAATCATAGATTTATATAATGTAACTGTTAGATGGTCTATAAAATGACATATCTTATTAAAATATGTGCAATGTTATTTATGGAAGTCAAACAGTCTCAGACCCATGATAAAAGATTGTTATTAAAAATACTGTCTGAGCCTGGCGCGGTGGCGCGCTTGTCATCCCAGTACTCGGGAGGCTGAGACTGGAGGATCCGGGTTCGCGGCCGGCCTCAGCTGCTTAGTGAGGCCCTCCGCAACTTAGTGAGACCCGGTTTCAAAATAAAGAATAAAAAAAAAATAGGGCTGGGGATGTAGCCCGGAGATAGAATGCCCCTGGGTTCAGTCCCCAGTACCGTAAAAAAAAAAAAAAGTACTGTGTGTTAACTAATTTGAGCCTCATTTTCCTTGTTTATTAAATAAGAGGGTTGGACAACTGATTCTTAAGGTCCCTTCCACATCTAAAATTCTCTCCTTTCACCACTTGGATTCTAGGTTTAAAAAAAAAAAAGCTACAATCCTCTGTTGGAAAGACCAGTGAATAGTGCCTGTCAGTTCCTTAGGATTAATAAAATGTAAAACCACAAGTTTATGTAGCTCAAACCTTTCTTAAATATATATGACTTATGCACGTGTACATTTCTAAAAACACATGCTTTTAGAAAGCTCTATTGTATTTGTGTTATTTGAAAGTTAACTAGTTTACATAATTTTTATTACATCATGTACTGCTTTATTCAGTTTTAAAACAAATGTTTTAAATAAATTTATTCGCAATGTTGACCCAAAATACTGATTCAAGCAGCTTCTCTGTTTTCCCTGGTCATCAGTGTGGTTTTCAATGAACAGTGAACTCAGATAGCTATTTGGTTAGTGCTGAAGGTGGCAGTCTAACAGCATAGGTGGGATGCAGTGCAGGCCATCCCCTCAGCCCTGGCAGTCCTCTCAGACCCACCCCAGCTCAGTCCTATGTGGCGTGACCCATGTACACTCTGAATCTTGTCCTGTCTTCAAGATCATGCTGTGGTTCCAATTGTTTTTCTTACTCTTGACATTTCATTTTTCAAAGCTTATGTGGTCTGGGACTTTCTCTGTCTCCTCTCTCCTGGCTTTCTGCTGTCAAGCACTACAGCCGCTGTTCTATATCTGGGCCGGAGCTCTGCTGCCACCCCTGCAGTTTCTCCTGTTCCAATGAGGGTGACACAGAGTTTCTACTATTCTATTCCAGGGCCTCCCCAGACCCCAGATGGAGATCAGAATTAGCTTCTCTTAAGCCTGGTGTGGTGGTGCACACTTGTAATCCCAGTACTTGGGAGGCTGAAACAGGAGGATCCGGGTTCACGGCCAGCCTCAGCTACTTAGTGAGGCCCTTTGCAACTTAGGGAGACCCTGTTTCAAAAATAAAGAATAAAAAGTAGGGCCTGGGGTGTAGCTCAGAGGTAGAATGCCCCTGGGTTCAGTCCCTGGTACCACAAGGAAAAAAGAATTAGCTTCTCTTGGTTGCCTGAAGGTTTTTACTCATAACAAGATTACCTTTCAATCAGGGAACCTCAAGACCTGGTAAATGACTGTGTGCATGACTTTGTTAAGGACGCACTGAGACTCTGCTGACTGGACATCCTTCCACCAGCGTGAGAACTGTTCACCTTCCCTCTGTACTCTCTACCCGGCTTCAGACACACACCCATAGCCTTTCTCCTGTCTTTTCACACTTCCCCTTCCCCCAGCCTAATTATTTATCCTATTGACTCTCCTGCTGCTTCTGCATCAAAGACAGAAGAGTCTTTTCAGTTGCCTGGTTAATAACATTCTTTAAAATTATCACTAATCAGCTTTTCCATAGTTCCCCCACAACACACAGCAGGAATTCAAAAGAGGAGATCTCGAACGCCACAGCAGCTCTTTGCCTCAGTAGCCCCTTCCCAATAGTGCGCACCCCACTCCTGTCACGCACGGACTCAGCTCACACCCTGGGATGCAAAGTGAGCAAGCAAAAAGCACTTTCCCTCGCGCAGCTATTTTAGGTTAAAGCTTCCATCCGCCTCACAGTAACTCTAAAGGGGGAAGATGAATATGGGATAAAAGCCAAAAAGCAAGCCGGGCGTGGGGGCGCACGCTGGTAATCCCAGTGCTTGGGAGGCTGAGACAGGAGGATCCGGGTTCGCAGCCAGCCTCAGCTACTTAGTGAGGCCTCCGCAACTTAATGAGACCCTGTTTCAAAATTAAGAATGAAAAATAGGTCTGGGGGTGTAGCTCAGAGGTAGAATGCCCCTGGGTTCAATCCCCAGTACCAAAAAAAAAAAAAATCCAAAAAGCATAACTTAAATCTGCTTTCACAACTTTTGAAAATTCCCCATATCCCTGACACTGCTTTCCTCAGGTGTAAAAATACAAAATGTATTTCAAAGCCAACAGAGGGGGACCCCAGGATCTGTGTCACTTTGGATGATTTGTTTTATTATTCCTTTATTTCAATGGATAATTGAGAGTTGACTTCTTATGGATGAGGAATTGTGTGTAATATAGGTCAAGTTTTTAAAGACATAGTGGAGGAGGCTATGAAAATGCTTTATTCGAATTTCAGAGCAGTAACTGCTGTCAGAAATTACTTCCCTGGTTAACCCCAGGAAAATAGGACCTGCCACCATCCTTAGTAATCCTCTGATAATTTCTGTCTGTGTGTCTGTCTCTCTTTCTTTCTCTCCCCCCCCCCCACACACGGAGTCGCCAGTTCAGTGTTCCTCAGGAGGCATAACCAAGGACCTAAGTTGCTTGCTTAGGATAAAACAGCAAAAATTAGCACATGATGCTATACAGTCCTGTTAAAGTGGTACAGGAGCAGGGCCTAGTGGCACACGCCTGTAATCCCAATATTTGGGAGGCTGAGACAGGAGGATTGCAGGTTCATGGCCAGCCTCAGCAACTTAGGCCCTCCACAACTTAGTGAGACCCTGTTTCAAAAATAAAAATCAAATAGGTCTGGGGGTATAGCTCAGAGGTAGAATACCCCTCGGTGAAATACCCAGAACCACAAAAAGGGGAAAAAGTAGTGCAGAAGCAGTACCTGTGTCCAGATGTGCTTTACGCCAACACTCTTCCTCTGTTACCTCACTTCTTCCTCATAGCAGTGTGAACAGGAGACATAGCAGCTCCTACAATCCTTTGAGATAGTGATAAGGTCCCGGATAGAGAGAGTGACCGGCCCAGGGTTGCACTGCCCTCCAGCAGTTCTCCTGGCCCATACAGAGCAGTGGTCGTGTGGCCGAGGCAGTGCAGGAGACTTAAAAAAGTCATGAGGTTCTGTCCTGTCCCTCTGGTAGTGTAGGACACCCTGGGGCAGCAAGAGGCGCTCTTTTTCTTTATCAGAGTTGACAGTTGGCATATGTGAATGAGCAAGTGATGAGTAGCAAGCTATTTGTTCTAAGAAGACCAAGTGCCCAGTGCCGGGTGGCTTTCTTTTCTGGTATAGTACCTGCTGTGCTAGGCTTGACTTCTGTCATGAATCATCGCACCCTGAGAGGGTACAGTACCCTGAGTTTAGGCATTAAATAGTAGTGGGCGTTTCGAACGAAAAAGACAAGAGACAGTGAAACCCTCTAAGGTGAAGAGTCAGGTCACTCTCCACACCCCGTCCAGGGTCCCTGTAGAGCCACAGGTGAGCTGCACAGCCTGCGGAGAGCCTGCAGCCACAGGCCACCCTCCCTGACTCGGGTCCTCCACACAGAGGAGCCAGGACCCTGGGCGCCTCTTGAGGGCCGTCTGTCAGGCCACATCTAGAAGCCTGTGCATGCTGAGGCGTTGCCTGGGAGCTAGGAGCCCTGCTGTGTGCATGCACACCCAGAGGCTCTTGATTGCCACGCCTCTGTCTATGGATAAGTGCGTTGTAATTTGTTCTCATGCTGTGCTGTGATGGCCGCCTTAACCCTTGCTCCCTTCCCTTCTAGAGCTGCCTTACGTTCCCCAGAGTTTGTCCTCTGTAAAGGATACCTTGCCCTGTTTCTCAAGGTTTTGTGAGGATTTTGTTTGGGCGTGGCCTCCAACCATAATTCCTTTCTCTCCTTCCTGCATGACCTTTCTCCATCCTTTCCTTTTTTGTCATTTCCAAACAGGGATTAGAACTATGGGGCAGCAGCAGTCTCAGAGCCAGTGAAACATCAGCTTAAAGAATGTCCCTGCCTTAGTGAGACTGAGTCACAAGTGAGCACATGACCATGTGGAAGAAGTATAGAAATAAGTTAGTCTTGGTCATTCTTGAATGTCTTGTTTTCCACTAACCCTTTCTTAATAAAGGTCAAAGGTACAACTTTAAAATTTCTCATATACATTTTTTTTAATTTTTTTTAAGAATGCTGTACTATAAAAAGTTGAGTAAGCTACAGGAAGGTAAGGCTGTAAGTTTTAACCCATTGTATTTCCCTAAATCAAGCAAGTTAACCTGAAATTGCAATACCTGAAAAGTACGATGTAAAATATCTTCAAAAACCCATTTTATATGTATTTTTACTTTGTAATTTGGTCTAGCTAAAAATTTTTATTAGCTTAATTTAATGGATATTACTAGATTCATAAAATGTCTTAAAATGGCTAACATTCCCTTAGTATTGTAATATTGCTTGAAATATTTTAAAGAAAGAAATTTTTTTAAGTTGAAACTGGTCTGTGTAATTCATTGTAGGTCAGTACATTTTCATGCATTTTTCAGTCAATACTTGCAAATGTTATTGTGTTATAAAATTTTAGCCTGTATTTTAACCTTTCTAATCATATGAGCCATTATTTTTTCCAACAAATGGTGATTTTTTTTCTTTTATATGTGGTTTTGTATGTTATAATTTATGATTCCTAGCTATGTACTTTTGTAGGATCCTGGATAACATTGACTATTTTGTGTTCTTGGAAAATTTAAATTGCTCTAACAGTGTGGCACAGAAATGAGCTCATGGCATTTAACAGATTATATTTTAATTATTGACTTTATTTATTAATTTACTATGAAATAGACATGTGTTTTTAACTATAATGAAATTGAACATTGCAACTTTTCAAATATTTTTCCTTGGTAGATCTGGAGAAATCGTTCTTTGATCTTCATAGAAAAACATGATATAGTTAATCTCTGAAAAGTTCTTAGGTGAAATATTCATCCATTAAAAAGGAAGCAGAAATACTGAGAGGTTAAAGGCATTACCAACCAACTCTAGTTTTAAACTGAACCCATTCCAGCATATCTCATGTGAATTTTTTTAGAATAAGTTAATAATTCATCTCATATCAACAAAAGACTTTGAAACATGGGTTGTCAGTAGATATCACCTAGTGCTATAATGAAAACCAAAAAAAAATCAGAATGACATTTATGCTCTAAATTTATAGTTGTCTAATGTTGTGCTTAGTATTTGTGTGTGTCATTAATGCTGTATTCTCCTAGCTATTATAGAAAATTGTTCAAATAAAGATCTGGATATAAAGGAGTTTTGTCAATGCCTTATAAATAAACCCACTTTACATTTAAGACAACAAAACAAATTGTTTTTCTGAAGACTAACGAATGTAAGTATAAAACGTCTCCTCATGAGAATATTCTAAGAAGTCTTGGAAATTTAAAAGTTGGCAAGTTCTCCTTCTGTACTGGAAAACTTGGTGATATATATGATAAAGAAGAGAAGTGCGAAACACGTAAAGAAACAAGCAGACAAAAACAATTGAGATAAAGGCAGCCTCTCTTCTCCAGGGGGAAGTCCTGCCTGGATTCTCTAACAGAAAGATAGACATAACCAAGAGGGATTTGGTTCTGTAATGTGGGGCTTCCAAAAGATTTAACGTGATTTATATCAAAGGTTCTACCTTGAATGTAAGTAGGAGAAGAGACAACATTTTTAGCATAGAACCGAGACCAAAGAGTAATTATTCAGTTGCATTTCTTTGGACGGAGAAACAGAGCAGGGTTATTCATATCTGTGATTGATTTAGTCTCGTCTTCATTTATAATTTGGAAAAATGAATACATAGTTTTCATGTATATTACTCCCCACCTCCATACTATGACACGTTCACTCATTCAACTCATTTATTAAGGAAGTTCCTGGGCACCATAACAAAAATCACTTTCTAACCATCGCATTTGATGTTCTCATTTGGATTCTTTCTGAGGCCTGTGATAAAAAGCAAATTCAAACTAGCTCAACCAAGATGGAAATGTATTGCCTAACAAAGTTCAGAGAGATATCCAAGTGGCATCAGAGATATCTGCTTTGCTTTCTTTTATTTTGGCTTAATTCCTGGCCATGTTCTCCCCCAAGTGGAGCCAGAGATGGCCCTCAGAAGTGTTTGGCTTCTTTCTGTGGCTCAGCCTTCTAGCCTCTTCCTCGATATTTCCAGTAACACGATCCAGAATGGATCTCATTGACTGGTTTGAATTCTTCTTCCATTCCCAAAATAATCACTATGTACAGGGGAGTGGAGTGTCTACTTGGTCTAGCCTGAGCCACACCCACCACTGAAACCTGAGTTTCAGAGAAAGCACTAGACTGATGAGGTGGTATGTGTGTGGGGGGAGAGGGTTTTCACCAGAGGAAAGACAGGATGTAGTTTACAGGAAATGAAAGCAACACATGTCCACTACAGCGCATTCTCCTGAATGGAGAGAAGGGGACAGGAGCTGTGTGTGGCCCTGGAGTATGCCATGTACCTGAGAGTTCCAGGGTGACCTTATCAGCGTGAGTGGGCAGAGAAGCAAGTAAGCAGGTATTATACAGTTGGAGAATTCTGAAATAGACTTTACCACCCAGGAAAAACACCTAGGAATACGTGCAGTTTTTCCACTAAACATTGGTCACTGTGCTACCGGACCCAAAATGTGATGGATATCATGCAAAAGGAGAGAAACAACCTTTCATATAGGACTTTGGTGGCACCATGTTGGCTCGCTATGGGAAGTTTGGGCATTGGATTTCAAGCAAAACAAGGGAATATAAAAGTTTCAGAAGAGGATGAAAGATAATTGAAGTGAAAGGACACTGTCCATAAGAACAGTTTGAAAATCCTGAGACAATTCAGCCAGAAGTGAAGGCTAGAAGACAAGAATGCGAGTGAGTGCTATGAGATCATGCTTGGCACGGATAGGGAAAACGTGAATTTCTCACCAAAATTCAAATATTATGAGAAGCAGACATATCTTGAAACTTCAGTAAAGTTACTGGAAAAGAAAGGAAATACTAGTTTATGCCATCAATAGTAAACTTCTGAAACTCATTTCCTAAGAGTCTGTCTTATCAAGAAACTTAAGTAAACTTGAAGAGAATTTGGTCAATGCTACTTGTGACCAAAAACAAAACAAAAGACTACTAAGAAGAGCTGAGTTGTAGCAAACCTTCAGTTTATAATCCAGGAAGACACTGGTTCCTTCTCACAGGATACCCTTGGTCTGCTAAAAGCAAGACTGTTGGCTGAATGGCCTGCGACTAGGATGGCAGTCACCGTGGAAAAGGAAGGGGCCCTTTGGCAGGTGCTGGGGAAATAGCTTTTATAAACAGCCTCATGAATATGAGAGAAGAGAGGGAGGAAAACCTAGGTGGGAACAGGGTTGGTTATAAGAAGGGAGATGGGGGCCGGACACGGTGGTGCACGCTTGTAATCCCAGTACTTGGGAGGCTGAGACCGGAGGATCCAGGTTCGCGGCCAGCCTCAGCTGCTTAGTGAGGCCCTCCGCAACTTTGTGAGACCCGGTTTCAAAATAAAGGATAAAAAATAGGGCCGGGGGTGTAGCTCGGAGGTAGAACGCCCCTCAGTTCAATCCCCGGTACCGAAAAAAAAAAAGGGAGATGGGCAAAGACAGGCCACGTGTCCGTGAAAACTATCACATTTCAAAAATAAACTTTAGGGTTGCACTTCTGGCATGACAGCATCAAGAGTTCTGTGGACCCACTCCCAAGAGACTTGGAATTTTTTTTCTTTTTGTGGTACTGGGGATTGAGTCCAGGGGCGTTCTACCTCCGAGCTCCACCCCTGACCCCATTTTATTTTTTATTTTGAAACGATCTCGCTAAGTTGCTGACAACCTAAGTTGCTAACCCTGGCTTTGAACCTGCAATCCTCCTGTTTCAGCCTCCCAAGTACTGGGATTATAGGCATGTGCTAAAAAATATCTTAAACCATTTAAAGTCTCTAAAAATGGTCCTAAGGGTAGACAGCAAATGAAGAAACATTTATCTAATAAAAGTATAATAAATCTTGATAAGAAGAGTGAATTTGTGTTACCTGAACCAAGATCTGCTCCGTCCCTTCAGTCTCCCAGCTCAGTTAGAGTCTGGAGTGACAGCCAAGATCACCAGGCACTCTCTGCTCCCAGCTCCCAGGCTGGAGGCGCCCTTCCTGGGCAGGACAAGGTGTCAGCATTTCTCATTTGGCCCTCAACTACCTGGTTCTGAGGCTAAGTTCCAAAGGAATATAGCTAAGTGGTGGGGATTTTACTCGTGACTCACCGTGGTTACACCACTACTGAGAATACTGAGTGCCCGACTGCTGTTACCCAGTATTGTAAGGTAGTGGTTTCATGATGGGAAAGCCCAAGCCAAAACACATGTCTACTGCTTCACCCACCTGGCAATCCGCTCCTAAAGCAGAGGTGTCATTCGAAGAGAAATGTGCCGTTATCCCCACTCTAGCTCCAGAGCGATGGCTCAGAGGCTTCCCCTGGGAGCAGAAGCAGGCCATAATGATCTCTTCCTAAAGGAGCTGACTTCATTTGTAACAGAGTGTAAAGAAACTCAAGCCTAAGGTCACTTCAAAAACAGTGGAAGTGGAGTGAATGGGAATTAGGAAGAGATTGGTAGATTAATCGAAGATAGAGACTAAACTGTAGGCCAACAGAGTTTTCTATCGAGAATTTGGGGAAGAGACAGCCAAGAGGAGTCCCTCTGAGATTAAAGGAGTACCTCTGAGATTAGGGAGGTACCTCTGGGATTAGAGGAGTCCCTCTGGGATTAGAAGGGGTGCCTCTGGGATTAGAAGGAGTACCTCTGGGTTTAGAGGAGTACCTCTGGGATTAGAGGTGTCCCTCTGGGATTAGAAGGGGTGCCTTTGGGATTAGAGGAGTACCTCTGGAATTAGAAGAGTACCTCTGGGATTAGAAGGGATGTTTTTGGGATTAGAAGAGTACCTCTGGGATTAGAAGAGGTACCTCTGGGATTAGAAGGGGTGCCTCTGGGTTTAGAGGAGTACCTCTGGGTTGAGAGGAGTACCTCTGGGATTAGGAGGAGTACCTCTGGGATTAGAAGAATACCTCTAGGATTAGAGGAGTACCTCTAGGATTAGAAGGGGTGCCTCTGGGATTAGGGGAGTACCTCTGGGTTTAGAGGAGTACCTCTGGGTTTAGAGGAGTGCCTCTGGGATTAGAAGGAGTACCTCTGGGATTAGAAGGGATGCCTCTGGGATTAGAGGAGTACCTCTGGGATTAGAAGGGAACTTGGACATTGACCTTGAGAACTGTCCTTTCAAAGCCCAGAATTGATTGGATATTTTGTCAGTCCATGAAGCAATTTCTATGCCCTATGGCAATGTGGAAAACAGAAGAGAAGTCAGCAATTGCAATTAGCAGAGCTTAATAGCTCACTGTGTTCAGGAAACAGACAAAGGGAGGCCTCCCTAAACCAATCATCCCAGGGTGACTGTGGGCTACAGTCCCTGAGGCGCAACATCAGAGGCTTCGCATTGTGTGTACGGGAGGGAGTGGGCAAAAGAGATGCCATTGAAATAATCTAGTTGGTCATTTTTTAAAAAGGAAATAATAAGCTGGGTGTGGTGGTGTATACCTGTAATTCTAGCACTTGGGAAGCTCAGACAGGAGGGTCACCAGCTCAAGGCCAGCCTCAGCAACTTAGCGAGACCCTATTTCAAAATGAAAAGGGCTGGGGGTGTATAGCTCAGAGGTAGAGTACCGCTGGGTTCAGTCCCCAGTAACAACAACAACAACAAAAAAGGAAAGAACAAGCCCAGTGTATTACGAATAACAAGGACCAGAACCCAGAGTTGCTACAGTGTATTATCAAAAATGTTTAGATTCCAGATAAAGAAAATGTGGTTTGTGTTCACAATGGAGTTTTACGCAGCTGTAAGAAAGAATGAAATTATGCCATTTGCAGGTAAATGGATGAAACTGAAGAGCATCACGTTAAGTGAAATAAGCCAGACTCAGAGTCAAGGGGCATATGTTTTCTCTCATGTGGAAGCCACAGAGAAAAAAGCGGGTAAAGGGGGAACCTAATGAAAATAGAAGGGAGACGAGTAGAATGAAGGATGGGAGAGAGAAGAGGGGAGGGAAAGGAGGTACCGGGAAGCAAAATTGACCCAATTATGTTATATTGACATACAAACATATCACAGTGGATACCACTATTTTGTATAATTATATCAATAAAAATAGATAATGTTCAGATTCCAACAAAAACAAGACATGCAAAGAAACAGAAAAGTATGATCCAATCGTGTGGGGGGAGATCAGGCAATAGAAACTGCCTATAAGAGCAGCCAAATATTGGATTTAACAAAGACTTCAAGGTAGCCATTATAAATATGTTAGAAGGACTAAAGGAAACTGATTAAAAGATACATTTGATGAATGGCAGCCATGATACAAGGCACAGAGGGAGTGTGGGGACAGTCAAAACATGGTGTGTGTTAGGCTTCCTCACCTCCTGGTGAAGGCCAGTGTTGTGTCAAAAACAGCTACACACGTCCTTGAGGACACCATATTATCTTAAGTAATTCTGTGCCCTGGCTAGTTGCCACTTTTGTTCCGATTTGATATATAAACTGGGCTGAGACAGTCCAGGGTGCACACATGTGGGTGCGAGGTTAGATGACTGTGCTATGGGGAAGTCTCCATGCCCAGCTCCCATGTACCCAGTCTGCCCCCCCATACAATGGGCCCATCTACTAAATAATCTCTTCTTTCCAAGCCTGCTCCTCAAGGCTACCAGGCTACCATGGAACATAGGGTCCTGCTGGTGGGCTCCACGATGCTCCATTGTTCATCTATCCATTCTCATGTGAGTACCACACTGTTTGAATGACTATAGCTTTGCTATGTCCCTTATTATATGATAGGACATATCTCTCCTATTTTATCTTATTGTGAGAATTGTCTTAGTTATACGTGGACTTTTATTCCATATAAAAATATAAAATCAGCCAGGCGTGGTGGCGCATACTTGTCATCCCAGTACTTGGGAGGCTGAGACAGGAGGATCGTAGGTTTGTGGCCAGCCTCAGCTATTTAGGGAGGCCCTCTGCAACTTAGTGAGACCCTGTTTCAAAATAAAGAAGAAAAAATAGGGCTGGGGGTGTGGCTTGGAGGTAGAATGCCCCTGGGTGCAATCCCCAGTACCAAAATAAAATAATTGTACAATATATTGCTACTAGGGTTTTTTTCTAATATATTGGGTTTATGTATTAATTTGGGTAGAATTGACACCTTTACAATGCTAAATATTTCCATCCATGAAAATGGCATATCTCCCCATTTATTTAGGCCTTCTTTTGTGCCTTTAATCTCTGGATGTATTTCATTTGTGTTGATACTGAAAATATTTTATTTGTTAATATTAAATGCTCACAAAAATTCGCTAATATGAAATGCTCACAATTACCTATTGTGTGTGCGTGTGTGCGCGTGCGCGTGTGTGTAGCACTGGGGATTGAACCCAGGGGCGTTCTACCTCTGAGATACACCCCGGCACTATTTTGGTTATTTTTTGAAACGGGGTCTAAATTGCTGAGGGCCTCACTAAGTTGCTGAGGCTGGCTTTGAACCTGAGATCCTCCCCCATCTCAGCCTCCAGAGTACTGGGATTACAAGCTGTGCGCCACACACACCATTACCTATTTTTATATTTTATTTTGAATACAGCCACCTTGCTAAACTTAACAGTTCTCCTAGTGTTGCTTCTCTTGGGGTTTCTGTGTAAGTGGTCACCTCCTCTGCTCATTCCAGTAAACCACAGGGACCTCGGGGAGGTAAGGCTTGGGCAGGGACGCCTCAACATACACCCATTGCCTGCAGCCTTGGAGGTGAGAGTGTGTGTGCTCCAGCGCTTTCTTTCTTTCTTTTTTATGCAGTACTGGGGATTGAACCCAGGGACATTCTACCTCTGAGCTACACCCCCAGCCCTATTTTTTATTTTTTATTTTGAAACAGGGTCTCACTAAGTTGCGGAGGGCCTCACTAAGTAGCTGAGGCTGGCTGCAAACCTGCGATCCTCCTGTCTCAGCCTCCCAAGTACTGGGATTGCAAGCATGTGCCACCACGCCCGGCTCTTTCATTTCTTTTTAAAGTTATTTATTTATGATACTGGGGACTGAACCCAGAGGCATTCTACCTCTGAGCCCTATTTTATTTTTTATTTGGAAGCAAGGTCTCACTAAATTGCTGAGGCTGGCCTCGAACCTGCAAGCCTCGGGTCTCGGCCTCCCCAGCACTGGCCCGGCGGCTGCAGCGCTGCGGAGGGGGCTGGTCCCTGGCTGCAGGTGAGCTGGCTCGGCCATCGTGGCTCCGCCCGGCCTTGGCAGCGCGACCGGCCGGCAGGGCTCCCCAGGGCCAATCCCGCCGCTCCTCTCCGCCCCTCCGCCAGCCCTGGGGAAGGAGCCGCGGTCGCTAGAAAACCGGCGACTCCCGCGGCCCCGCGCAGACGGACTCCCGCGCTGGGGCCGCGACCCTGTGGCCCATGGCGGTGGCCGAGCTGTACACGCAGGTAGGAGGGTCGCGGGGCCGGGCGGCGGCGTGCGCTGACTGTACCTGCGCCCGGGCCACACCTGGACACCTGGACACCCGGGGGAGGTGCTGGCGTCCGACCGCGTCCCGCCCGCGGGAAAGGCGCCCCGGGGCGGGAAGGCGGGTGGGAGGGCTGCCTTGGGGGCCCGGGCCTCCCCGTGCGCAGGATCGCGCCCCTGGAGCACCTGGGCCCCTTCCCGCCCCGCCGCCAGGGGAGTCAGGTGCCCGCTGGGATCTTCCTGATCCTCCCGGGGCCCTGAACAACTCGGCCCAAAAGTTTATGGCCGCAGTGTTCAGGGCGCTTTCTAGAAAGCCTTCCAAATGTCCCCAAGTGCGGGGAAGCGCATCTGATGCTCGCATTTGAAGCTGCTGGAGCCCCACACCCGCAGGGACCCAGGGGCTCTTCACCCAACATCTACCGTGTGCTGCTCTACAGTTTATAAAGCGCCTTTCGCATACCCTGGCTCTAGAAGACACTCCAGAGCCTTCCTCTAAAACCCTCCCTGCCCAGGGCTCCCCTCCTTACCTAGGGTGGGCAGCACTCCCGTGGGGTGCCCGTGGGGTGCCGGGAACCCTCTGAGAGGAGCTTGGGTAGTTAGTTGCATACAGATTAGGAAAACCTTGGCTGTTTTGAAAAACATTTAAATAGCCATAAAGCTCACCCTCCCGTCCCCCACTGGAGGAAATCTAGAGTCCCCAAAATTCAGATGGGTGAGAAGCCATCCATTTCCCCTGACACAGGCCTAGCTTTAAGTCTTGAAAAGTATTTTCACTGCAGATATACCCATCGTTGTCAATCATAATGTTGCAAGAGCTCAAGCAAATTGTTTTCTTCTACTTTGCTTAATTGGTAACATTACAAATACAACTCAACAAAAGAGGGTTTTCTGCTAAATGGACAGTGTCTGAATTGCCCTACCTGTGCTCTAAAATATTTTTTACCAGTGAGAATATGAGCCATCAGATACCCCAAAGTGCTTAAATCTTTAAATTACTAGGGGTAGAAGAAAATTCTTGGACAAAACTATTCTGTGGAGATATCTTTGGTGGTTTGATAAAATTGTTGATGATTAACCTATTTTAAGTGACAACTCCCCCAAGCAAAAATACACAGATGTGAGCACCCCTATCATCAAGTGTCTCAAACCTCAAATATTTATTAAATGCCTACTAGGGCCAGGCATGGTAGCGCACGTTTGTAATCCCAGGACTTAGGAGGCTGAGACAGGAGGATCACAGGTTCGAAGCCAGCCTCGACAAATTAGCGAGGCCCTCTGCAACTTAGTGGGACCCTGTTTCCAAATAAGAAATAAAATCGGGTTGGGGGTATAACTTGGAGGTAGAATGCCTTTGGGTTCCATCTCCAGTACCAAGAAAAAATGCCTACTGGGTGCCAGGCACAAAGTAGGAAAACTGAAACGGAAGAGTTATATAGAGACCAGCTTGGATGGACAGAGAATCTGAGAATCCCAGAGAGGAGTCTTGATGGCCATCCCTCCTGGCCCTGTGTCCTTAGGCAGCCACCTTCCTTCCAGGTAGTCATCCAGCCCTCGTTTGTCAATTCTGGAGGTGAGAAGTCCCTCATTAGTGAAGTTTGCCTGACTGCAGGTTAGAAAGCTTGCTTTGTTAAAGAGTTTTTTCTTAAGCTGAGACAAGATCTAAACCTTCTTCCTGCTTCTTTGCCCTGTCTCCTCCCTGCCATCTAGCTGATTGCGCTGGGCTGCCAGCACAGGATTATCCTAAGTCAGAGTTTGTGAGCAGGGACACTTGGCTACTTTTAACTACAGGGTACTCCGTGTCCCTGCACAGTCATGACCATATAAAGTTTTAGAACAACCTGAAACCCCTTTGTACATCCAGATGCAAACAGTGACCCCATAGCCAGGTGACAGATGGGCTGTCCATTCCGGGATCGCTGCACTGCGGTCAGCTCCTACGTGTCTGCTGCACCCACCCAGTGATCTCCAGGCGGCCCCACTCCTTCCATCTGGCCATTACCTGCCTGGTCTCAGTCTAATCTCCCTTCCTGCATTAGCCCTTGAAGACAGGCAAGCTGTCCTCCATAACGCATGTAGCATTCTCTGTATGCAAAATTTAAAAACGCACTATGCTTGGGGAAGCTTAGAAAAATGTTTTTAAATAGTGGTTGTCTTGCCTCTCAAGGAGTTTTCTAATTAGGGGGAAGTGAGAAATTCAAATAATTTTCATTTGCTAAAGCCTAGGGGCATGCAGAGTGGGGCAGGGTCCTGGCAGCCAGCCTGGCCGTGCACTGCCATGCAGGTTTTGAGTGGAGATGGCAGGGGCAGCTCAGTGCTTTAGCAGCTGGGGCTGCCTGAGGTCAGGTGACGGAATTGTAAGGTCATCCCTACGGTCTGGGAAGGAATCAGAGCCACAGTGATGGACGCAGAGGGTGCAGGCGAGAATGAGAGAGAGGAAATGCCAAGATGACGTGGAGGTTGGAGTCTGTAGGATTGAGAGCAGGGTGTTCTGTTGACATGGGGAGGAAGAAGTGTTTCTGAGGAAAGTGAGACAGGTTTCCTACCAGCAGAGGCACTGAAGGCTGAGGGGCGCCGGGGAAGGGCGCCATAGCCCAGGTGTCTGGTGAGGACAGCGGGGTGGGGGGCTGGGAGTCTTTTGCCCAGACATGGTCACTGAAGCCAAGGCAGAGAGGACTGGGCTGAGGGCAGGCCCCTGGGGAGTGGTCTGTCCAAGGAGCGAGGGGAAGCAGAGACTGCGATACAGAGCCATCACAGAGGAGGAGGAGAGAAGAGAAGGGGCCTGGGAGCCACAGCAAGAGGCTGCAGGAGGGAAGAGGGGCCTGGGGCAAGGCGCTGTGAGGGCCGCAGTAGAAGTGTAAAATGACCCATCTCTTTCCAAAAGCTGTTTGGCAGCGTGCCTTAGAAACGCTTAGAGAAGCTGTTGCACTGTTTTAAATCTCTTGAGGAAAACTGGTCTGGCCATTCTCTACATCTAGCCCTCTGGAGTTCCTGCCACTCCGGGACCCAGCCATGAGGTCCTGCCTCTCCACTCCAGCCTCTGCTCAGCCTCTGTGCGACTTCTCGTCACACCCTCCGTGCTTCCCCACCAGTCACACTCCTCCGTCTTGGAGCATGCACGGAGCTCCCTGTCTGAAATCTCTCTGTCTGCCTTGCTCACCAGCGTCTGCACCTTGCGAATGCATTTTGAGCTTCGGAGCAGTCTCTGCAGCCAGTGCCTCTGAATCCCTTCACATTGCCTGTCAGCGTCCTACTAAACTCCACACCTTGCCCGCTGGGAGCAGTGGGGGGCGCCATAAATGTTTGACATGCATATGTGTGCGTGAATGGATTTTTCTGCTCATAGAAAAAGTTATGGCCAGCCGGGCGTGGTGGCACACACTTGTAATCCCAGTATTTGGGAGGCTGAGACCAGAGGATCCGGGTTCATGGCCAGCCTCAGCTACTTAGTGAGGCCCTCCACAACTTAGTGAGACCCTGTTTCAAAATAAAGAATAAAAAATAGGGCTGGGGGTGTAGCT
>PVJS01028274.1:0-25625 GCA_004027185.1 Glis glis
GAGAGAGAGAGAGAGAGAGAGAGAGAGAGAGAGCTGAGGCTGGCCGCGAACTTGGATCCTCCGGTCTCCACCTCCCAAAGTATTGGGATTACAAGCGTGCGCCCCCACGCCCGGCCCCCACAATTTTAATTAATTAATTAAAAATAATAATAGGGCTGGGGTGTAGATCAGAGGTAGACTGCCTCTGGGTTCAATTCTCAGTACCAAGAAAATTTTTTTTAAAAAGCCGGCAGGGGGGGATTGGAGACCCAGGAAGAACCATGAGGTGGGCTGCCCCAGTGCCCAGCAAGCAGGAGGTTCTTCCTTATGTCTGACCACACTGTGACTTCAGCCTTGCTCCCCAAAGAGCAGCTCCTACCCAGAGGGCCTGGCACTCACACCCCTTCAGCAGGACGCTGGCCCTGGCACCCTCGAGCCTGCGGGTGGCCGGAAATGGCCTGGGCTTCTTCCCACCAACTCCTGTTGAGGTCTCGTTCCACAGCCCAGGGGCCACCTTCTCTTAGCTAGGGGTCACCTAGGACCCTTAGGCCATTTCTCCTAAGCCCAGCATTTGCCTCCTGAAGGCCTCAGTGAGGAGAGTGGGGGTCAGAAAGCACTGGGGAGCAGAGAGGAGCCCCTCTCTGGGATTTGGTTTCCTCCCCTGGGAAGCTGAGTGGACCCCCTCCCCATTCAGGCTGAGTTGAAGGAGCTGCCTGTGTGTTTTGGCTGTTACCTCTGACCTCCGCCAGGGGTTCTGGGGTGCCAGGCCACCCCTGGGGGTAAGGTGGGCCGTTCTTTGCACAAAGGGGGCCACTGTCCCTGATGTGGCGATAAGGCCGGATGGACAACCGGACAGTCAGCTGCAGCCCACAATGGCCCGGATGTCATGCACCTGTCCACAAAGGAGGGGGTGGCGCTTGCCTCACATCTGGCTGGCAGCCTGGAGATAGCATCAGCCTCACCGGAGGGCCATCTGTCTTGTCCCACAAAGGCCGGGACAAAGGCCGTGTCAGCGGCAGCCTCCCCGACCTGGTCAGCGGCTATCAGAGGGGACTTGGAGCCTTCCTGTGCCTAGACCTGAGACTCATCATCGGGGTCCTGATGGGGTCCTCGGGGAACAGCCTCTGAGCCATACTGAGGGCAAGAGGGGGACCCTGGCCCAGGCCCCCCAGGCTGCCCCAGTAGTGAGAAAGTGTCGCCCTCATTTGACAACCTGTGCATTGTTGCTTTTTGTTTTGTTTTGGTGGTACTGGGGATTGAACCCAGGGGCGTTCTGCCTCTGAGCTATACCCCCAGCCCTATTTTGTTCTTTATTATTTATTTATTTATTTATTTATTTATTTATTTATTTATTTTGTGGTACTGAAGATTGAACCCAGAGGCATTCTACCTTCGAGCTACACCCCCAGTCTGATTTTATTTCTTATTTGGAAACAGGATCTCCCTAGGTTGATGAGAGTCTCACTACTTGCTGAGGCCATCCTCGAACCTGCAATCCTCCTGTCTCAGCCTCCCAAGTACAGGGATTACAGGTGGGCGCCACCACACCCAGCTTATTCTTTATTTTGAAACAGGGTCTCACTAAGTTGCAGAGGGCCTCACTAAATTGCTGAGGCTGGCCGTGAACCTGTAATTCTCCTGTCTCAGCCTCCCAAATCCTGGGATTACAAGAGTGTGCTACCACCCCCAGCTTGTTTTTGTTTGTTTCTTTGTTTTTGTTTTTGTTTTTTTACTGGAGATTGAACCTAGGGGTGTTCTACCTCCGAGCTGTTACACCTTTAGCCCTTTTTATTTTTTTATTTTGAAATGGAGTTCTTTCTAAATTGCTGAGGGTCTTGCTAAGTTGCTGAGGCTGGCCTCAAACCTGTGATCCTCCTGTCTCAGCTTCCCAAGGACTGGTATTACAGGTGTGTGCCACCGTGCCCAGCTCACCCTGTGCATCTTGTTAGCAGCCTGTGCCACGCTGGGGCACCCAGGGAGGGACCCAGGGAACTGGTTGCTCTGCTCCAAGGGCCAGAGTGGGACAATGGGAGACCAGAGACCAGAGGGCTCCTTGCTGGTCTGGGCAATCCGAGAGGCTTTCCTGGAGGAAGCGGCAGCGAGGCGGGGGACCTGCTGGGGAGGCAGGAGGTGTGCAGGGAGCCACAGGGTGAAATTATGGCCAGGGGTGGAGTCTGGAGCCTGGGGAGATGGGCTGCAGTTGTCAGGGACACTGGAGCTGGCTTTGACCCCAGCAGGAGACTGGGCTGGGGCTGCTGCTATGGGATGGGGAAAGGGATATTTGGGTTGGAGCTGGAGGGACTGGGGTTGTGGGGGGAGGCCCAGCTCACTCCAGGGTGCAGTGACTTCAGAGACCCTGGTACCCACACACACCTGCAGGGGTGTTCCATGGACCCCATCACCCATGGCTCCAATCGCCCCGTCCTCCAGAGGCCAGCTCCTCATGCAGCCCAGGAGTCCAGATGGACCGCAGACCTCACCGTCCACTCACCCTGACCCCAACCCGTCCCCGACTGCTTCGGAAGCCGTCTCCACAGCAGCAGCATGGGTAGGGAACACATCAGCCCCTCTCTGAGCTGTCCTCACAACATTCCTTTTTATTTTTGCTGTACTGGGGATTGAACCCAGGGGCAGTCTACCTCTGAGATATACCCCAGCCCTATTTTATTCTTTATTTTGAAACAGGGTCTCACTAAGTTGCTGAGGTTGGCACCGAACCTGCGATCCTCCTGTCTCAGCCTCCCAAGTACTGGGATTACAAGCATGCACCACCACGCCTGACTTTTTCATTTTTTATTTTGAAACAGGGCCTTGCTAAATTGCGGAGAATCTCACTAGGTTGCTAGGGCTAGCCTTGAAACTTTGATCCTCCTGTCTCATGTACTCAGAACAATTGTGTGTGTGTGTGTGTGTGTGTGTGTGTGTGTGTGTGTGTTACTAGGGATTGAACCCAGGGGCATTCTACCTCTGAGCTACACCCTCAGCCCTATTTTATTCTTTATTTTGAAACAGGATCTCACTAAGTGGTGGGGGGCCTCACAAGTTGCTGAGGCTGGCTGCAAACCTGCAATCCTCCTGTCTCAGCCTCCCAAGTACTGGGATTATAGATTTGGGCCACCATACCCAGCTCCTCCAAACATTCCTCTGTGCGTGTGTGTGTGTGTGTGTGTGTGTGTGTGTGCACGCGCGCGCAGTACTGGGGCTTGAACCCAGGGGCATTCTACCTCTGAGCTACACCCCCAGCCCTGTTTTATTTTTATTTTGAAACAGGGTCTTGCTAAGTTGCTGAGGGTATCACTAAATTGCTGAGGGTGGCCTCAAACCTGCCATCCTCCTGTCTCAGTCTCCCAAGTACTGGGATTACAGGAGTGCTCCACCACACCTGGCTTCCTGGGAACATTCTAATGGCCCTCGCTGCGCACAGGAACCACTCCTCTGAGCCTATCAGCCTGTCTATACTGCTGCGAGTGTCGTCATGGTACACAACATCCTTGCTACCCACAGTGATCTTCGGTGACAGGAGGGGGCAGGGGAGAATTTACCCACTGACTCTTGTACGCACAGGCCAGTTTGGCTGTGTGAAGATGTGATTAGGTCCTCTTGAACTGCCTCCGGGGGCGCGGGCGGGGGCGGGGGCTTTACTAGGGTTTGGCAGGAGAAATCCAGGTCATGGGATGCGGAGACCCAGCCAGATCACGAGAAGGGTTTATTTATTGGGGGGGGGAGATACTGAGGATTGAACCCAGGGGCATTCTACCTCCGAGCTCCTCCCCCAGCCTCTTATATTTTGAAACAAGCTCTCGCTGAGTCGCTGAGAGCCTCGCTAAAGAGGCTGGCCTCGAACCTGCGATCCTCCCGTCTCAGCCTCCTAGGTACCACGCCGGGTTAAGCATAGAATTTGGGAAGGGGTAACCGCGCACCGTTGGAGTTGCAGCTAGGCCCCTCCGCCTCCCTAAGCACGGGGGCGCAGGGTTGCCTCCCTCCGGGTCGTGCGCGCAGCAATTCGGTCCACGTGGGTCTGGGCGATCGGGCAGGGACGGGTCCAGGTTAGGGCGCGGGCTCCTCCAGCAGGATCCGGGGGAAGTTTGCAGCCGGTCGACTCCTCTTAGGATGCGCCAGCTCCGTCGGGTTCAGCCACCAGCGGGGAGGTCAGCGACCACCGGTTCTCGGCGCGGGCGCGGGCGAGGGCGCGGGCGCGCAGCCTCCGCAGGCGCCACAGCAGCAGCGCTAGCAGCAACGCGTGCAGCAGCCCGAGGCCGAGCAGCGCCAGCTGCACCAGCAGCGCGCCCCAGCAGAGCCGGCCGGGGGCGCAGGCGGCGCGCAGCTCGTCCTCGGCCAGGTAGGGCAGCAGGCGGCCGCGCAGCGCGGGGGGCGAGGCGCAGCGCAGGTCGCGGTAGGGCGCGCGCTCGGGGCGCCCCGCCAGCCAGGCGCGCAGCGGCACCAGGCGGCAGTCGCAGTGCCAGGGGTTGGCGCTCAGGTACGCGACGCGCAGCGCCGGCAGCGCGTCCAGGAGCCCCGGCGGCAGCGCCGTCAGGTTGTTGCCGGCCAGCACCAGCTCGGTAGTGTCGGGCGGGAAGGCGGCCGGGAGCGTGGCCGGTGTCAGCCCGCGGCGCCCGCAGTCCACGAGCGTCTGCGAGCAGCGACACGGCGCGGGGCAGGCGGCGGCCGGGCGGCTCGGCGGCGCCAGCAGCAACAGCAGCAGGCTCAGCGCCCCGCGCGGCCCTGCAAGAGAAGGCGAGGCGTCGGCCGCCCGCCGGACCGACGTCCCTGCGCACCGGAGGGCTGGCCCCGCTCGCTCCAGGCCCTGGCCTCCTTCGCCGCCAGCCTCTCCACCCGCCGCCCTGCACCCTGGCTGGAAATGCTGTATTTTTAATTTTTTGGTACTGAGGGTTGCGCCCGGGGGCATTCTCCCTTGAGTTACACTCCCAGCCACCACTACACCCTCCCCTTTTTAAATTTTGAAACGGGTCTCGCTATTTTTTGTTTTGAAATGGGTCTGCTGAGGCTGGCCTCGAACCTGCGATCCTCCTGTCTCAGCCTCCCAAGTACTGACATGACAGGCTGTAAGTTGGATCCAGTCCTCTCCCTACTGCAGTGAAAGAGACCAGAACACCTCCCAACCGAGATCTGCCCCAGAGACTGCACCCGACCCCAGACTCACGAGCGCCCATGGCGAGAGGACGGCGGCCGGCTTGCTCTGGAGCGGAGGCGGCGGTCCGAGAGCCAGCCGGCTCCGGCCAGGGCCCGCACACTCCAGCCGCACCGACCGCAGCGCTGCCGCCCGGCCAGAAATAGCCCCGCGGCCCGCGCTGCAGCCGCGATAGGGCGCTATCGCCCGGCACCGGCCGCCGCCCCGCTTCCGCCCCCAGGGGCCCACGGACCACTCGGACACCCGCGGCGACGTTCAACATTGTTGTCCGGTCACCAGGACAGGACGCGGCATTCACAACTGAACAAAACGGATCGTGGGGTGTCGGGGGAAGGGTCATGCGGGTGGAGAGGTGGAGGTGGCTCGGGACCCCAGCGTCACAGTGCGGCTGGGGAGAGGGACCTCCGGCTGCTGGCAGGGCGCAGCTGTCTAGGAGAGGGGGCGGCCAGAGGATGGCCCCAGCCCACGGAGCCCTCCAGGCGGGCTCAGGCGGTGAAGAAGGGGCGCGGACTGCCACGGGCATCCCAGGCCTGGCCGTGCCCAAGCCTGCGCGCTCTGTCCCCAGTGTGGGTGAGGGGTAAGGGGGGACCCGGCGCACCCCAACACAAAGTAGGCTGGGTGGCCCAAGGGAAGCAGCGCAGGAGGGCTCCCAAGCCTGCTCCCGGCACTGGGGTGGGGAGAGAGGCCCAGGACCCTGGGGACCCTTTCCCCTCCTCTGCCTTGGTTTACCCGCAAGCCTGAGCAGCGCCTGGAGTCTGGGTGCTGGGACCATCGTGGGGAGGAAACTCAGAAATTAGCTCCTGCTCCCCCAAAGGCCAGAGTGGGCCGGTTGGGGAGGGGCCTGTTGTCGGGGCCCCTTGGAAGTAGATACAAATGACCAGGGCGGGGCGGATGTTGAGAATAAATTAGGGTCATCTGGGGACTGTGGCTCCTTGTCTCTGGGTCGGGAACAGTCCGGTCAGGGCCACGCTGGGTTCAGGACTGGGTCCAGGCCCATCTGAGATCCAGGTGAATCCCGGGTGGAGTCCAAGCCGGTCCGGGGTCCAGGGGTGGGAGGGGCCAGCCCGGAGACAGGCGGTCTATCCGCGGGGACCTGGGGCTGGGGCGGGGTCACTGGTCCTGCATCTGTTGCTTCATCTTCTGCAGCATCTCTTGCATCCGCCTCAGCTGGGAGGGGGACAGGGCGGGTGGGGTGAGAAAGGCGGCCCCACCCCAGTCTTCCACACCAGCCCCGGCCCCATCCCCGCCCCGCTCATCCACACCAGCCCTGGCTCCGCCCCCAGCCCCCACCAACCTCCTCATCCTTCATCCTGATGAGCTTCTCCGTCTCCACGTCCGGGGTGGGCAGGGGTAGGATGGGGATGGGGCTCTCCATGCGGCTGTCCTGGGTCAGTTTGCTATGTTGGGGGGACAGAAAAGACAGCTGCTGGAAGGCTCAGAGCGGCGAGCTGAGAATCCGTGGTCGACTCCTGCCAGGGCCAAGGCCCCTGGGCTGACTCTGGGGAGACCGGGTGGCTGGGGACAGAAGAGGGGAGGTCTGGTTCTGGCGTGGCTGTGGGCGGGGCGGCCCACCTGGTCATCTGCTGGATGCAGTGCGCGCGATAGTTCTCGTAGTGCACGTCGCACGTCACATCTTTGAGGTCGTGCATGTGCGTGCGGATGAGCATGTTGCGCAGCTTCACGAAGTCGCAGTGTGCCTGATTCTCCACTAGGGGCAGAGGCGGGCAGTGGGTGGGCGCTGGCTCCTGGGGAACCTGCCCACCCATCCCTGGTGCCCTGTGCCTCGACTCACCCTCCACGATCCCCCAGGGGTACAGTCGCCCCCGGACCCGCTGCCCCTTGGCTTCCACCACCGTGTTGCTGCCGATAACGGCGAAGGGCGCGCTCTCCTGGGGAAGGGGAGCAAGGGCTCACACCCAGTCCGAGTGAGTGTAGAGGGGTTGCTTAGCAACCGGGGCAGCCCTTCCAGCATCTCCATCATCTACCTCCCCCCAGAGAGATACTAGCACCGCCCCTCTGCTGGCCCACACTCCCTCCTGACCAAATGTGTTGTCATTACTGTAGCTGCTGGGGCACCCAAAGCCACTCCGTCTATGGAGGTCAGGATTCTGGGAGCCAGGGCAAGCCCCAGCCCTGTTGACCATGTGAAGCAGGTCAGGGTGATCTCTAAGCACCGGAGAGGGGTCCAAATGACCCACTGCAGGCCAGGCAGGGACACGGGTGACCCTTACTCTCCAGACCCAGACAAAGGGGATGCAGGCCAAATGACGAATGACTCCCACCCTCATTGGGTTGGACCCAGACACCCCATGTAGCCTCTAGCTTTCTGTTCCTGGCCACCTCCATCCCCTCCCACTACCAGGCTGCACGTGCACCTTCAGTTCTCGGTCCTGCTGCTTGAAGTCCTCGTCCTCATCCGAGTCACACTCGGGGAACTGGTACACGTGGATGCCAAACTTGTCAATCTCCTCCCGGATCTGCAGCAAGATGGGGAGAACTGTCAGACTGGGCCAGGTTATCCACTCCCCCCACCCCGGAGCAGTCTCAGGCCCTGAAGCTGTGGCCAGGCGCTTCTGCCACAGCAGGCTCACCCGCTCCTTCAGCTTCCGGATCTCGCTGGGGACCAAGCAGTCAGCTTTGGCGATGAGGGGCACGATGTTCACCTTCTCGTGCAAGGCCTTCATGAAGCCCACGTCCACCGGCCGCAGCCTGCAGAGAGGAGCCAGGGGCGGGGATGGGCACGGTGAGGGGTGACAGTGACGGCTCCGGGGATACACTGCAGGGTCACGGACCCCGGGCCTGATCCCCAGCCAGCCACGCACCCGTGCCCGAAGGGGGAGATGAAGTACAGGCAGCAGTGCACCCGGTTGTCTTGGATGTTCTTGCGGTTCAGGCCGCTCTCGTCACGGAAGTACTGCTCGAACTGCTGGTCCACATAGTCGGTGATGGGCTTCCAGCTGGGGGTGGACGGAGCGAGAGGCCAGCTATGAGGGCCGCCCGTGGGCCCCAGGATTGGCAGGGGTCGGCGGGGGCGGGGACCGGCTCCCCAGCCAGGCCTTCCTCACCACTCGGAGTTGTTGACGGCGTCCCCGAAGCCTGGCGTGTCCACGATGGTGAGCTTCAGCTTGACCCCCTTCTCCTCGATGTCCACCGTGTGCTTCAGGATCTCCACCGTCTGGCTGATGCGCTCTGGGGGGAGATGGGGAGGGCTTGGCAGCGCCGCTCTGACCCTCACCCCCACCCCGGGGAGCCAGGATCCGAGTGTCCGGGCCATGGCCACACGGCGTGACTGTGATCTGGGCGGCTCCTTCTGGACCCTGAAGGGGACTGCACCGTGAGAAGAGTGGGGGCTGCACCTGGGAGGTGCCCTTTGAGGGGTGACACGGCAGGGGCTGGTGGATCAGTGTCAGGACTCCAGGGGCCACTCACCCTCTGCACTGAGCAGCTTTCTGTCCTTGTACAGGTCGGTCAGGAAGAGGCTGTGGACCAGTGTGGACTTCCCCAGGCCGGACTCACCTGGCCACAGGTACAGTGAAGGAGAAGGGTCAGGACTGGGCCCCCACGGCTGAGCCTGGCTGGCCGAGGCCCCAGCCACTCCTCCCGGCCACCTGGCCCACTCACCAGCCACCATGAGGGTGAAGTCGAAGCCCTTCTTCACCGACTTCCGGTGTACCTGGTTGGGCAGTGTGGCAAAGCCCACGTACTGCTTGTCGATATCCTGGGGACAGGGCGGGCAGGTCAGGGGCATTCTGGAGTTCCTCCGGGGCTGTCCAATGCCCTGTCCCCTGCCCGGCTCAGAATGAAGAGACAGCAGATAGCAAATCCCCCGGTGCAGGCATTTCATTGTCAAAAGATGGGGAAGAGGGCTTGTGACAAAGGCCTGAGGGTGGGAAGGCAGGCGAGGGGGTGGCAGGAGAAGGTGCCCCTGACCCAGCCTTAGCAAGGATCTTTGTGGGGGCCCAAGACTGGGGGGTGGGGAATGTCAGGCCTCAGCAAGCAGGGCTTTGGTGTTTTCTTGTTTGTTTTAATACATGGACTGAGACCCCTGCAGACACACAAGCCCCCCAACACACAGGCTGGAGAAACCCAGGCCCAACACTCACCCCCGCCCCAGAGCACTGAGGGTGGGAGGCCCATCTGGCCCAGATCCAGCCTTGGGGGTGGAGGCTGCAGAGCAGGGGCTATTTATAGACGACAGAGCTGAGCCTTCCCCCGCCGCAGGGTCCCCATGCACACCCCAGCCCCCAGTGGAACCCGGTCCTGCTGGCCCCTACTCTGTCCCGAGCCCCTCGGGGTCCTGGCCACACAGGCTCGCACACAGGGACACATCCTACCCCTTCTGCACACACACACACCTTGAGCCGCCTCTGGGCCTGCGTCCGCGGTGACAGCAGCTGCTCCACCAGGCGGTCCTGGGGCGCTGCCAGTGAGTCCATCGCGGCGACCCTCGAGAGCCTGCCCGCCACGTTGGGACCCCAGAGCGGGTCAGGCCAACCCGAGCCAGGCGTTCGCGAGGGACTTACGTGTGGGGACCGCCCTTAAGCCCTGTTCTCGCCCCCGTTTTGCAGACACCGAGGCCCCAAGAGGGGACGTCGCCTACCCAGGCGTAGCCGCTGACCCCAGAGGCCTTCCGAGCCATCCCCCTGCCTCTGCCGGCCCGCCCGGAGCTGTGGCGGCGTCGCAGCCCCGGCAGCCCGGGCTCCCGCACCCGAACCCGAGGCGGAGCTTCCAGGGCGCTCGCGGGAGGGGCGGCCCCGCCCACCGTCGCCGGGAAACCGTCGCCTGGAAATTGGGCCGCGGGCGGAGCCACCGGAGCCCGGCAGCAGAGGGACGAGGGACGGGCACGGAGAGGCGCGGGGCGGGTCGCGGCGCCGCGGGGAGCAGGAGCCTGGACCGCCGGGTCTCGGGCCGGGGTGGCAGAGGGTGTCGCGTTTGTCGCGCGTCCCAGCAGAGGGCGCCAGGGGACGCTCCCTACCCACGCGCTGCCGCGCGGGAACCGGCCCGTGCAACACCCGAGCTCTGCGCGCACCCGCGGCCCGAAACCCTCCCGGCGGTGTCGCCGCGCCCCCGACACCCCTGCACAGACCGCTTCTCGCACTCCTCCTGCCTCTTGGGTCTGAGCTCCCCCCGTGTGCGCGCGATGCGCCTGCTTAGGGGGGTCCTGCCCGGCGCAAACATGTGGGGGACCCGCGGGGGACAGAGCTCACCTCTCTCGCGAAGCCCAGCCCGGATCTGCCCCCCACTTCCGCAGAAGCTTAGGGTGGGCGAGGGCGCAGACGGCCAGGGGATAGGACCTCCCTCTCCCTCTCCCCTTCAAATTTGGAAACCCTTGGCAGCCAGGCTGTTGCTCTACAAAACGCTTTCCACGACTCCCGCCACTGCCACAGTCCCCAGATAGCCCCTACCCTCCGAGGAGGCGTGGGTGTGGGGGATGGAGTGGGTTCCTTCCCCCACGGACCCCCACGGACCCTCCCTTCCCCGGCGAGTCCTGACCCCCAGGACTGGGCGAATGGGGAGTGGAGAGCTTTGGCTGGCCAGGCCTTCGCCCCCGTGTGGCCACTCCAGGAACTGCAGGGGTCTGCGGAGCCGGGAAAGCATCCTTTGTGAGCCACCCAACCCTTCCTTACCCCCTCACCTCCGGGATCCCACCAGAATCAGAACAAGCCCGCGCCCCCCGGGAGGGGCAGGAAAAGGAGTCTGGGACGGTTCCAGGATGACTGGAAATGGTCCTGGCCAGTGTGCAGCGACGGGACTGGGAAGGCCCCCTCCCCCATGCAGGCCCCACCCCTCCCCCACTCGGGCCTTCCCTTCTTGGCTCCCCGGGTGGAGAGGCCTCCACCCCTGTCCAGGCCCTGGTCCTGCTGTGGGGCCTGGAGCCGCTGGCACCTGGGGAGGAGGGGGACCCACAGCTGGGAACAGGAGAGCCTTTCATCCCAGGGCAGGGGAGCAGCCCCCCCCCAGCTTTCCCTCCCCTCCCCTTCTAGTCCTGGCTCCCAGCCAGACCTCTGTGGTCCTGACCTACAGGAAGCCTCTGGGCAGAGCCCCATCCAGTCTCCACCCCAGGACCAGCAACCAACCGGGGGAGGCTGGCATTTTGGGTCCCCCTCCGCCATGTCCAGGAACACAGAAAACCCTGGCCTGGCCCCAGGCCTGGAGGCAGCCTCAACACACCACACCCCGATGTTTAACAGAGCTTGTTGGTGGCAGACTGCCTCAGTTTCCCCACTGGGAAGGCACAGCCTCTGGAGAGGCCCGGGTCAGGAGGTCAAGATCCTCACTCCCAGCTCTCACCCTGTCGGCTCAGTCAGAGCCTGAGCGTTTGGGGGCGGAGGCAGGGGAGGGGCCCTGCCATCCTCTTGCTCCGCCCCCAGGAGGCACAACAAGGATTCCTCCGGGCTTCCGGAGCCCGGTGACAGCTGCGCCCACATCTGCCAGGTGCCTGACACTCTCGGGGCCACTTCCATTCTTAGAATCCAGAGTCAGCTCTGGAAGTGGCCATCGAGCCAACAGAGCCCCCAACACTGCCTGAGCTGGGGGGGGGAGCTGGAGGAGCCACAGAGCCCCGCCCCCGCTTCTCTGACCCCCTTGTGCAGAGTAAAAAGGAGTCCTGGATTGGCTGAGGCTAATAATAACCTGAAGCTACTGCATGGGTCGCAGACCCATGGCGGCCCACTCTAAACGCCTGGCGGGGGGGTGGGGGGAGAGGCGAGGCTGGCTCCTAGCTGACCTCAAAAGATGGGCGGACCCAGCCTCGATAGAGGGGCCTCCACCTGGGAGTGATGGGCAAGAGAACCCGGTCAGGCCGAGCAGCAGGTGCCCGAGCCTGGTGACTCAGAGTGCCCTCCGGCCAAGCACAGAGCACCCCAGTCCCAGGAGCAGCCGTGCAGCCTCGGTTCTCCATGTCGCTTAAACAATAGCCCGTGGCCTGGGTCTCTGCATCTGGGGCTTTGTCTGACCTGCTGTGATGGGGAGGCAGCTCTCCACCCAGGCTCCCCCGTGCATCCCTCCTGGTCCCTCAATGGTCCCTGGGCGGGGCACATCCCTGCCAGGAGACAGGCGCTGGCAGCCTCTCCAGCTCACCCCACCTGCCAGCCGGTCCTGCCCTGCCAGCTGCACCCTGAGCTAGAACTCCAGGGTTCCCGCCCTGCTCTTGGTCATGTGTGAACCCCCATCTCTGAGGGCCAGCACCGGCCCTTCTTTCCTCCTGCAAACATGGCTGGTCACCGGTGGGGCAACCTGGAACCCCCCCCCAGCCCATCTGGTTCCCCATCACCACCCTGCTCTCTGGTCTCCAGCTCGGCTGGGTAATCAGAGGGGGTGCCCAGGCTGACCTCCCATTGGGTCCAGCATTCTCAGAGGGTGGGACCAGGCCAGCCCCTACCGAAGGTCACAAGCCTATCTGTACCCTTTGGATGTGAGCACCCCTTCTGAGCCCCGGGATGACTCAGACCAGGCCTGGAAGGTTCCAGTATGAGAAGAAGCCCAGCTATAGATAGTGTGCCTGAGTTTGGGTGTGGGGAGAGGGGTGCAAAGGTGCAGAGGCAGGACTGGGGTGACCAGAGGCTCCCCATGGTGCGGCTCAGGTATTATACACTGGCTGGTGGACCCAGAGACCCTCCCCTCCAGCTCATGGCCGGCCAGGACCGTGGCTTCACCCAGGACCCCTGGCACATGGCCTACGGGCCAGGTCAGCAAGGAAATGCTGGCACCGCACCAGTGAGAGGCTGGTCCCAACCTCCCCTCCCGGGGACAGGCCCCTGCCCCTGCTGTGAGGGTCCTGGGTGCCGGGCATGGAGCCCACTCCTCCCTCTGCAGCTCCCGGCGCGGTGGCACTGCCCGACAGACAATCGATTATCGCGACAGGGCTGGATGACCGCCGGCGGGGGCGGGGTCGCGCCTGGGAGCCCGAGGCTGCGACACCCCGAGAGGTGACAGCCCGCCGGGTGTCGCGACAGGCTGCAGGGCGGAGCGCACGTACCTGCTTGTCCTCTGCAGGGTCGGGGTCGGGTCCGGGCGGGTCCGGGCGGGCGGATGGGGGAGAGATCGGGAGACACGGTGAGAAGCGGGCGCGCGGCGGGGACAAAGGCGCGCGGGGGCACGCGGGCGGTGGCCGGGCTCACCTGGGGTCGCCAGCTTGCTCTTGTAGCGCAGGCCCGTGCTCATGGTGGCCGCCGGCGGGGGACGTGCGGCGGCGGCGGGCGCGCGGGCGGGGCGCGGCGAGCGGGGAGGCCGAGGCCCGGCTGGGGGTGACCCGCCCCTCCGCGCCGCCACCGCCCGCCCGCGCGCCCGCCAGCCAATCGGCGCCCGCCGCGCCCACGCGCGACCCGGCGCGGCGGCTGGGGGCGGGGCCTCAGGTCCCTGCGAGCCCCCGGCCCGGCCTGGGGCGACGCCCTGGCCTCCCGCGCCCCGGGCTGCGCTGCGAGGGGGCCCCCAGGCCCTGGTCCCCGGTCCCTGTCCGTCCCTGATGTCCCTGTCCCCTCGCCCAGGCCCGGGCTCAGCGCTCCCTCCCTCTGCTCTGCTTCATGGACCTCAGTACATGCCTGGGTATTGGGTTTTTTTGGTATAGGGGATTGAACCCAGGGGCATTTCTACTTCCGAGCTACACCCCCAGCCCTTTTATTTTATCTTATTTATTTTATTTTATTTGGAAACAGAGTCTCGCCCAATTGCTGAAGGCTGGCCTCAAACCTGAGATCCTCCTGTTTTGACCTCCCAAGTACTGGGATTACAGATATCCACTACCATACCCTGGCTTTTGACCATCCATCCCTGTAACCTTTCTGTAAAGCCTATCCCGGGCTGTGCCTAGCATCCTCTACCCTATCCCCATAAGGGCAGTGAACACCCCGTCTTCATCCCATCACGACGGATCTGGCCAGGGGACTCCTGATCTTGGTGCCGGTCGCGGGGCAGAAGTCCTGTGTCCCAGCCCCTCCCTGCAGCCTGCGTGGACCTGGGCTGGAAGCGCAGGTATTTGGAGCAAGTGGCAAATACCTTTGGTGGACAGCAGTCTGGCGCCTCTTGCACTGGGAGGTAAAATGGTCTTATTTGTGAAGCTAACTGAGCAGAGGTGTGGCAGGGAGTGCAGGGAATCTGCCCTGCACCCCCTGCCCTGCAGACCCTCAGGCTGTGGGGTGTGCTCCAGGCAGATATGCTGCCACCCTAGGGAGAGGCTTGCAGGAGAAAGAGGGCACTGTGAGGGCAGAACCTGCCCTGTGCCCCACTTACAGATGGGGAACCAAGGCCCCAGATGGTCACCGGGTTGGTGGGGCTCAGTGGCCCAGAGTGTGAGTACCTTCCATCTTCTGTGTCCAGGGGTCCTTGGCCTAGACCTGCCCGCGTGTTCCCAGGGCACACCTGAGGCCTTCTGTCCCTCAGAGAGGGACTGATGGGCCTGTGGTAAGCACCTCCCCAGGCTTTGGCCCCCTCCGAGGGAGATGGAATGCTGCCCCCAATCCAGGCAGCACGCCTCCACAGCCAGGAGGGCCCCTCTGTTCCCCGGCCCCTCCTGTGGCCCTCAGTCCCTCTGTGGGCTCCCTGCATGGAGGTCAGCTGCTACTAGGGCTCCTCTCTCTCTGCACAGAGCTGTTTGCTCAATTAAAAAAAAAAGGGGGGGGCTGGGCATCGTGGTTTAGGCCTGTAATCCCAATACTTAGGAGGCTGAGACAGAAGGATCACAGGTTCAAGGCCAGCCTCAGCAACTTAGCAAGACCTTAGCAACCCAGCAAGAAAGACCCTGTTTCAAAATAATAAAAAAGGAGCCAGGCACGGTGGCGCACGCTTGTAATCCCAGTACTTGGGAGGCTGAGACAGGAGGATAGCAGGTTCGAGGCCAGCCTCAGCTACTTAGTGAGGCCTTCCGCAATTTAGTGAGACCCTGTTTCAAAATAAAAGAATAAGCTGGGTGTGGTGGCACATGCTTGTAATCCTAGTACTTGGGAGGCTGAGACTGGAGGATCACACTTTCAAGGACAGCCTCAGCAATTTAGTGAGACTCTCAGCAACTTAGTGAGACCCTGTTTCCAAATAAGAAATAAAATCGGTCTGGGGATGTAGCTTGGAGGTAGAATGCCTCTGGTTTCAATTCCCAGTACCACAAAAATAAATAAGGCCAGGGGTGTAGCTCAGAGGTAGAATGCCCCTGGGTTCCATCTGCAGTACCACATAAATAAAATAAATAATAAATAAATAAATATATAAAATAAAAAAGGGCGGCTGGGGGTAGCCTGGAAGTAGAACACCCTTGGGGGTCCATCCCTAGTACCCAAAACAAAAAGCAAACAAACAAAAAAGGTGGCATATCGCTTTAGGTGTGGCATTGCCTCTGAGTCTTGGGGAATTTGGAATCCTGATAAAGGACTGTGGGCCCTAGGAAGAGGAAACAGGCATGCTCACAGTCCCAGGAGTTTTGCACTCATCAGGTGAGAGGAGATGGGGGGAATGGTCTCTAGAGGCCCGGAGCTCTGCTGCATGGTTCAGTTGGTGACTCATGGTACTGACCCTGTGCTGCTCGGGACAAAGGTGGAGACAGAGGAATGCTCCCTGGGGCTCAGAGAGTAGGGCAGCTCCCGGAGGGCAGCCCTGAAGGCAGCCCTGAATGGGGATTTGAACTTGGCCTGGAGGGAAATGAATGGCAGGTCAAGGACACAGCTTGGGTACAGGGCTAGAGGCACATGTGTACAAGAGTAATAGGTTTAAAACAATTCTGCACACTGGGCATGGTGGTGCACCCCATAATCCCAGTACTTGGGAGGCTGAAATAGGAGAATCGTAGGTTTGAAGCCAGCCTCAGCAACTTAGTGAGGCTCTCCGCAACTTAGCAAGACCCTGTTTCCAAAGTAAAAATAAAATAGGGCTGCAGGTGTAGCTCGGAGTTAGAATGCCCAACACCACCAAAATACATACATACATACATACATACATAAGTAAAAACATTTTTAAAAGGGCTGGGGGGTTGTACCTTGTAGGTAGAATGCCCCTGGGTTTGATCCCCAGTACAAAAAAAAAAATAACCAAACAAACAATAATAAATGCTGGTGAGGATGTGGCGAAATAGGAACTCTTCTACACTGTTGGTAAGATTGTAAATTAATACACCCACTCTGGAGATCAGTATGGAGGTTCCTCAAAAGACCAGGAATGGAACCACCATATGACTCAGCTGTACCGCTCCTCGGCATCTTTCCAAAAGAATTAAAGTCAGAGGCAGGCGTGGTGGCACAGGCCTGTAATCTCAGTACTTGGGAGGAGGTGGATACAGGAGGATCTCAGGTTCAATGCCAGCCTCAGCAATTTAGCAAGACCCTCAATACCTTAGGGAGACCCTGTTTCAAAAAGGGGGGCTGGGGTTTTAGCTTGGAAGTAAAATGCCCCTGGGTTTAAACCCTAGTACCAAACAGAGGCAAAAAGATTACTTGCAGAAATGCTGTTGAATTAGATACCAGTGCTTAAGGAAGATCCAGTTGATGTCACCAAGGAGACCAGGAGCCCGTCCTTGGAAGGAGGCAGTGAGGGTGGCCCTGGGTCAGGACCCCAAGAGTCCCAGCTTGGAAGGGGGAATCAGGGTCTCTGATCAGTGTCGAATCCCAATTGGGAGCCACACTGGGTGGCAGCAACTGTGGCTCAAGAGGCAAAATATCCACTGGCAACATTGTCTGGGGGGCTACTGGAGAATCGAACCCAGGGGCTTCTACCTCTGAGCTACACTCCCAGCCCTACTTTAATTTTTATTTTGAAACAGGGTCTTGCTGAGTTGCTAAGGGTCTAAGTTGCTGAGGCTGACCTCGAACCTGCAACCCTCCAGTCTCAGCCTCTCAAGTACTAGGATTATAGGCGTGTGCCACCACACCTGGCTTCCTCAAGAGACAGTTTTGAAATTAAAAAAACAGGCCACGAAGGCGTCAGGGGATTCGTGGGACAGGTCCCCGGCTTCACTAAGGTCTTAGACTCTGATCCAAACAGCCAAGGGTTAATGGCTTAGCAGAACACTTACAAGGCTTGTGCCCATTCCAAAGCACAGCCCCTGGGGCTCCGGCTGAGGTCAGAGAGGCGGCAGGACCTGGACACACCCCATTTAGCTGCTGGAGACTCTGGGGCATGAAGGAAAGCTGTTTCCCGAGTGGGTGTCTGCTGCGGTTTCCCCATCAAGAAGAGCAAGGCTGTAGTACAGACAGAAGTAAACACAACATCTCTGCGTGGAAAAAAATTGCTGCTTTTAATTCATAAGGAAAAGAAGTTAATGAGTGAAAAAATAAGCCACACCAAGACCAATCTGTTCAACTAACTTATGCTACAAATAGCCTGATGCTTTTCAGAAGAAAAAAAAAAACCTGTTTTTGTTAAATTCTCAAGAGATGCCAGGCATGGTGGTGCTTGTCTGTTATCCCAGTACTTGGGAGGCTGAGACCGGAGGATCGCAGGTTCCAGGCCAGACTCAGCAATTTAGCGAGGCCCTAGGCAACCTTATGAGACCCGTTTAAAAATTTTTTAAGAAGTGGGGGGTGAGCCGGGAGTGGTGGCGCACACTTGTAATCCCAGTACTTGGGAGGCTGAGACCGGAGGATACGGGTTCGCGGCCAGCCTCAGCTACTTAGTGAGGCCCTTCACAACTTGGTGAGACCCGGTTTCAAAATAAAGGATAAAAAATAGGGCCGGGGGTGTAGCTTGGAGGTAGAACGCCCCTGGGTTCAATCCCCGGAACTGAAAAAAAAAAGTGTTGGGGTGGGCCAGCATGGTGGCGCACGCTTGTAATCCCAGTACTTGGGACGCTGAGACAGGAGTATCGAAGGTTCGTGGCCAGCCTCAGCTATATAGTAAGGCCCTCTGCAACTTAGTGAGACCCTGTTTCAAAAATAAAGAACAAAAATAGGGCTGGGGATGTAGCTCAGAGGCAGAATGTCCCTGGGTTCAATCCCCAGTACCGCAAAAAAAAAAAAAGTCTGTGGGGGGGACTGGAAGTGAGCTCGGCATGGTGGCACATGCCTGTAATCCAAGTACTTGGGAGGCTGAGACAGGAGGAGACCAGCCTCAGCAATTTAGTGAGGACTTCTGAAATTTAGTGAGACCGTGTTTCAAAATAAAATAGGACTGGGGGTGTAGCGCACACCTGTAATCCCAGTACTTGGGAGGTTGAGATAGGAGGATAGCAGGTTCAAGGCCAGCCACAGCAATTTATTAAGACCCTGTTTCAGAATAAAAAAATAAAGCCAGGCGTGGTGGCACACGTTTATAATCCCAGTACTTGGGAGGCTGAGACAGGAGGATAGCAGGTTCACAGCCAGCCTCAGCTACTTAGTGAGGCCCTCCGCAACTTAGTGAGACCCTGTTTCAAAATAAAGAATAAAAAATAGGGCTGGGGGTGTAGCTGGGGGGTAGAATGCCCCTGGATTCAATCCCCAGTACCACACACACAAAAAAAGAATAGGGCTGGGGGTATAACTCAGAGGTAGAATGCCCCCCCGGGTCCCATCCCCAGTACTGCAATAAATAAATAAATATAATAAAATAGGGTTCAATCCCCAGTACAGAAAGAAAGCTAGATGTACGGGGGTCCCTGCACAAAAGCGTCCTCATCACCAATCAAAGACAGGCCAATTAGAAGGACACAGAGTCCACAGTAGCTCCCCCTGGCAAGAGTGTGCCGCCTGGCCCTGGCTAAGGCCGCCTGTGTGTTGCGCGGGTGGACAGAGCCGGCTCCAAGGGGGTCCACACCGAGTCCCCAATTCACTGGACAGCTGGGGCAGATGTACAAAGGCAGCCTGTGCTCAGTGGCAGGGAGCCAGTCTGGGGACCCAGAGTGGCCAGGGTCTCTGTTAGGGCGTGGGATGGGCTTCCAGCCCATCTGATGAGCTTGTAGGGTCCCCGGTGGGGGTTCTGGGGTGGTGCCCGGGCAAGGAGGCAGAGAGCAGCCCAGGGCGGAGGCATGGTGGGAAAAGAGCTGCATGACCCTGTGTCCCCTTTGCTGGGATGCTATCCATAGATGCATTGCACAGAGCCAGACAAGACCTGCCCTGAGGGGCCCTGTGATTGGTTTATTTATTTTGTACTGGGGATGGAACCCGGGGATGTGGGGCGCTGCATCTCCAAACTACATCCCAAGCCCTTTCTATTTATTTATTTTGAAACAGGCTCTCACTAAGTTGCTGAGGGTCTCGCTAAATTGCTGAGGCTGGCTCCTTTGGTCCTCCTGTCTCAGCCTCCCAAATACTGGGATTACAGGTGTGAGCCACACTCCCAGCTCTTTTTATTTTTTATTTTGGGTTTTGGTACTGGGAATTGAACCGGGAGCATTCTACCTCTGAGTTACACCCCCAGTTCTTTTTTTATTTATTTGTTGTTTGAGAACAGGGTCTTGCTAAATTGCTGAGGTTGCCTGTGAATCTATGATCCTCCTGTCTCAGCCTCCCAAGTCCTGGGATTGTGGGCATGCACCACCATGCCCAGCTTTATTTTTTATTTCGAAACAGAGTCTTGCTTAAGTTGCTGAAGGGCTCACTAAGTTGCTGAGGCTGGCCGTGAACCTGCAATCTTCCTGTCTTGTCCTCCCAAGTCCTGGGATTATGGGCATACACCACCATGCCCAGCTTTATTTTTGTTTTGAAACAGGGTCTCGCTAAGTTCCTGAGGGACCTGCTAAGTTGCGGAGGCTGGCGGTGAACCTGCGGCCCTCCTGTCTCAGCTTCCCAAGTCCTGGGATTACAGGCGTGCACCACTGCACGTACGCCAGGCTAGTTCTGTGATTTGATAAAAAGCTAAAGGTAGGAGAGCAGAAGATGAAGCAGGAGATAGGAAATGGCGCCAACGCGGAGATTCTCCCAGAGGCACCGAAGCATTACAAAAATCACACGGGGCACGCGATTGCAGCGCGCGGGCCAGCACACCAGCGACCTAGATCCTGAGGCAACTAGTGGGTGACAACGGCACAGAGCTCACCCGCCCCTGCATCGACCCGCCTCTGCCCTGGGCTTTCCAGGGCTGGCTCCAGCTCCCCATTGGATCCCCATCACAGACTGGTTCTGTGAGCATCAGGCCGGAGACAGATTGGAAAATCCCTTGGGAATAAACAGGACATGGCAGAGAGCTCCAGTCCCCACGGCTGGGGTCACATGGCCAAATCCCACAGTGGCCCTGGCGCCCTCGACAGCAAGGTGCAGGCCCCGGCTGGCCAGTCCTGGTGCTCCACCCATGCAAGATGGCTTTGGGTTCCTGGCACCACCCAGTGAGGGTGTGACTGGCTGGTGGCACTTCATGCAAATAATACAACACGCCTCGGTGCACCCTGGGGAGGCACCACCAGAGCCCCGGGTGTGTGTCACCTCCTGGCTTCCAAGGTCTCAGGGGACTGGTCGTACCCCAGTGAGGACCTGGGGGGTCTCAGCTCAGTCCCCACAGTGCCTCCTTCCCATACCTGCCTCCGGCTGGACCTCTTTAAGGTGGGTCTGTTGATGGAGGACAGCCTTAGAGCTGGGACTGGGTGGAAGGGACAGGTTGAGGGGCAGCCATCCCCAGGGACGCTGGCCGAGGGGCACAGCCTGGGTGGAGGCCTCCCACTCCCGCCTCTGGGGCCATGGGGGCCCTGAGGTAGAACACCTCTGGGTTCAATCCCCACTACTAAAAATGAAAACCGCCAGGCGTGGTGGCACACGCTTGTAATCCCAGGACTTGGGAGACTGAGACAGGAGGATCTGGGTTCGCAGGCAGCCTCAGCGACTTAGTGAGGCCCTCCACAACTTAGCAAGACCCTGTTTCAAAATAAAGAATAAAAAATAGGGCTGGGGCGTAGATCTGAGGTAGAACACCCCTGGGTTCAATCCCCACTACTAAAAATAAAAACCGCCAGGCGTGGTGGCGCATGCTTGTAATCCCAGGACTTGGGAGGCTGAGACAGGAGGATCCGGGTTCATGGCCAGTCTCATCTACTTAGTGAGGCCCTCCGCAACTTAGCGAGACCCTGTTTCAAAATAAAGAATAAAAAATAGGTCTGGGAGCGTAGCTCGGAGGTAGAATGCCCCTGGTTTCAATCCCCAGTATCGCAAAAAAGAAAATTAAATAAGTAATAAGTAAAATAAATAAAAACAATAAAAAGGGCGGGGGTATACCTTGGAGGTAGACCACCCGGACCCAGGAGGCGGCAGAGAGCAGGGAAGAGGGTCCAGGAGGCGCTGGCCATAAGGGGCCCCAGGAGAGTGGGGAGTGTGTGGAATCCAGGCCGACATGCATCGTCAGGCGGGGTGAGGGGCCACTAGGCTGGCTTCCCAGCTTCTGTGCCACCATGAGACTAGCGGCTTCAGGCAACACCGCCAAGACAGCCTGGCGCCGCCAGGCCTCCTGCCCAGGGTCATGGTCCACGACACTCAGACAGATGCCGTGATGAACGTGGGCAAAGCAGGGGTCCAGCCAGAGGACCCCTGAACCCTCAGCGGCCCCGGCCCATCAGGACCCAGTCCTCCCTTGGCGTGGACAGAGGTCCAGCACCTTGTCCTCATCTGTGCCCTTGAAGTTATTTATTTTTATTATTTATTTTATTTGTGTGTGTGTGTGTGTGTGTGTGTGTGTGTTTGTTTCTAGGAATTGTTTTTTTTTCTTTTTCTTTTTCTTTTTGTGGTACTGGGGATGGGACCCAGGGCATTCTACCGCTGAGTATACCTCCAGCCCTATCTTATTCTTTTTTTATTTTTGTAGTACTGGGACTTGAACTTAGGGGCATTCTACCTCCAAGCCACACCCAAGGCCCTTATTTATTTATTTATTTATTTAATGTGGTACTGGGGATTGAACCCAGGGGCATTCTACCTCTGAGCTATACCCCCAGCCCTATTTTATTTTATTTTGAAATAGGGTCTCACTAGGTTGATGAGAGTCTCACTACTTGCCGAGGCTGCCCTAGAATCTGCAATCCTCCTGTCTCAGCCTCCCAAGTACTGGTATTACAAGCATATGCCCCCACACCCGGCTTGGTTCTGGGAATTAAGCCCAGGAGCATTCTACCTCTGAACTATATACCCCTAGCCAGATTTTATTTTTTATTTTCATTTTATTATTTACCTATTTATGTATTTATTTATTTATTTTGGTACTGGGGATTGAACCCAGGGGCATTCTACCTCTGAGCTACACCCCAGTCCTATTTTATTTTTTAAACAGGGTCTTACTAAATTGTGAAGGCCCTCGCTAAATTGCTGAAGCTGGCTTTGAACTCACAATCCTCCTGTCTCAGCCTCCCAAGTACTGGGATTACAGGTGTGTGCCACCACGCTGGCTTTGTATGTATGTATGTATGTATATATGTATGTATGTATGTATTCATTTATTTTGGTACTGGGGATAGAACCCAAGAGCATACTACCTCTGAGCTATACTCCCAGCCCTGTTTCATTCTTTTATTTTGAAACAGCGTCTCACCAAATTACAGAAGCTGGTGGCAATCCTCCTATCTCAGCCTCCCAAATACTGGGATTATAAGTGTGTGCCACCACATCCGGCTTATTATTTATTTATTTATTTATTTATTTATTTATGCTGGAAATCGAACCCAGAGGCATTCTACCTCCGAGCTACATCCCCAGACTGTTTATTTCTTATTTGGAAACAGGGTTTCACTAGGTTGCTGAGGGCCTCACTAAATTGCTGAGGCTGTCCTTGAACCTGCGATCCTCCTGTCTCAGCCACCCAAGTACCCAAGTACTAGGATTACAAGCATGCACCACCGGCTTATTTTTATTTTGAGATGGGGTCTCAGTAAGTTGCTGGGGCCTTGCTAAGTTGCTGAGGCTGGCCTCGACCCTGGGATCCTCCTGTTTCAGCCTCCCAAGTACTGGATTACTAGATTGGGCACACCCCTTCAAGTTATTTTGAGGATGAAAAAGAGACACCATCAACCACAAAAAGAGAATTTGATTCCAACATTTCCAACATGGGCAAAACATTTGAATGACACTTCATGAAATGTCACTTCTGGGCAGAGCTGGGGCCAAGGATTCCTAAGACCTATTGGTGCGCCAACCCAGACTTCTTTTGCAGACTCCCTCCTGTGGACCTCCCTGTGTTCAGCCTAGGCCTCACCTTTTTCTGTGTGTGTGTGTGTGTGTGTGTGTGCATGGTACTGGGGATTGAACCCAGGGGCATTCTACCTCCAAGCAACACCCCCAGCCCTATATTTTATTTTTATTTTGAAATAGGGTCTTGGTAAGTTGCCAAGGGTCTCTCTAAGTTGCTGAGGCTGGCCTTGAACCCGTGATCCTCCAGTCTCAGCCTCCCAAGACAAGCAAGCAATTCTGCAGCACACACCAGCTGGGTGTCCTCCCATTTGATTCTGACACTGGCTACCTGGACATAGCATCAGCCCCCCCGCCCCAGCAAGGGCTCCATCCCCAAGACCGGCCCCTCTGTCTAGGTTGTTTCTTCCTGAGCTTAGTGGCTAGAGATGGGGTTTCCAACAAACCCCTTCTTGGGTTTAGTTCATTTGATCCAGGGGCTCACAGATCTCAGGGAAACACATACTTAGTTTAGCAGTTTCTCATACAGGATATTCCAGATGGAGAGAAGCATCGGTGACCCGGGAGGGGAGGCGGGGCTTCCACGCTGGCTGGAGGCCACCCACGGGTTCCTCTCCAAGTGCTCAGCTAGCAGGGAGCTCTCCAAACCAAGTCCTTTCAGTTTTGATGGAGATCTCATTGCATAGCTAATGCTAAAATAGACGGCCGGGCACACCCAGCTGGGCCTGTCTATTCAGCCTCTCCTGACCCTCAGAGCCGCCTTCCAGCCCCAGAAGAAAACTGCTTTTTCCTTTTTTTTTTCTTTTGTGCTACTGGGGATGGAATCCAGGGGCATTCTACCCCTGAGCTACACCCCCAGCCCTGTTTCATTTTTAGTTTGAAACAGGGTCTTACTAGGTTGATGAGAGTCTCACTACTTGCTGGGGCTGTCCTAGAACCTGCGATCCTCCTGTCTCAGCTTCCCAAATACTGGGATTACAAGCATGCACCACCATGGTCAGCTAGAGAGTTTCTTTATTTATTTTTCTTCTCCTCCTCCTCCTCCTCCTTCTCCTTCTTCTTCTTCTTCTTTTTGTGGCACTGAGGATTGAGCCCAGAGGCATTCTACCTCCAAGCTACACCCCCAGACCTATTTTTATTTTTATTTGGAAACAGGGTCTCGCTAGGTTGATGAGAGTGTCATGACTTGCTGAGACTGTCTTCGAACCTGCGATCCTCCTGTCTCAGCCTCCCAAGTACTGGGATTACAAGCATGTGCCACCACGCCCAGCATCTTCTTCTTATTTATTTATTTATTTATTTATTTATTTATTTATTTTTGTCACTGGGGATTGAACCCATGGGCATTCTACCTCCAACCTAAACCTCTGGCCCTATTTTATTTATGTATTTATTTATTTATAACTCATTATTATTATTTATTTATTTATTTTGGTTATGGGGATTGAACCCAGGAGCATTCTACCTTCGAGCAACACCTCTTAGCCCTTTTTATTTTTTATTTTGAAATAGGGTCTCACTAAGTTGCTGAGAGTCTCGCTGAGTTGCTGAAGCTGGCCTTGAACCTGCGTTCCTCAGGTTCCCAAGTACTGGGATGACAGTCATGCACCACCACGCAGGGGCTATGAAAGGCTCAACCTAACAGGTGCTTGGAAGCTCTGCCTGCAGGGCAGGGTGCAGTGGGCTCCCAGTTGCTCTCCAGAAAAACAAACTAAAAACGCAGGAGCCTGAGAACTAGGTTCTGTGTTGTAACTAAAGGCTGCTGCCACGCCTGGTTCCTGCTGGCCATCTGCAGCCGGAGTCTCCGCCGGGCACTCCCCTGCCCAGAGCTTCTGACTGGCTCTGCCCCTCTCTCTCCAACAGATGCCATCCATCACGCCTCTGGCACTGGCTTTAGTGCCGGGACATTCACTGCTGTGACAATGCCACCCATTTTGAAAACTCACTGTGTTCAAATGCTCTTCAAGGAAATGAACTGCTTTCTGTTGGCATTTGAAGGATTCTATACTGAACAAGGACTGAGGGCAGCAAAATGACCAAAGTGCCCAGCTGGGCATGGTGGCACACGCCTGTCATCCCAGTACTTCAGAGGCTGAGACAGGAGGATTACAGGTCCAAGGTCAGCCTGGGCAACTTAGAGAGACCCTCAGCAACTTAGTAAGACCCGATCTCAAAATGAAAAATCAAAAGGGCTGGGGTTAAGCTGGGCATGGTGGCACATGGCTGTCATCCTAGTACTTGGGAGGCTGAGACAGGAGGATCGCAGGTTCGAAGCCAGCCTCAGCAACTCAGTGAGGCTCATACCACCTTAGTGAGACCCTATTTCCAAATAAAAATGAAAAATAGGGCTGGGGGTGTAGCTCGGAGATAGAATGCCCCGCGTTCAATCCCAGTACCACAATAAATAAATGAATAAATAAATAAATAAATAAATAAATAAATAAAATCCCTGGGTTCAATATCCAGTACCACATACACAAGGAAGAGGAGGAGGAGGAGGAGGG
>PVJS01028275.1:0-25624 GCA_004027185.1 Glis glis
ACCATCTGGACCTGGGCTTTTCTTTGATGGAAGACTTTTTATTGCTGTTTCTATCTCTGTGCTTGCTATTGGTTGATTCAGTTTTTCTGTATCCTCTTGGTTCAATTTGGGTAGGTTGTATGTGTCTAGAAATCTTTCGACCTCTTCCATGTTTTCCATTTTATTGGAATATAAGTTTTCAAAGTAGCTTCTTATGATCTTCTGGATTTCTCCACTATCTGTGGTGATATCCCCTTTTTCATTTCTGATTTTGATAATTTGCGTTGATTCTCTCCTTCTTTTGGTTAGGTTAGCTAGTGGTTTGTCAATCTTGTTAATCTTCTCGAAGAACCAGCTTCTTGTTTTGTTGATTCTTTGTATTTTTTTTATTTTCTATGTCATTAATTTCTGCTCTGATTTTAGTTATCTCCTGCCCTCTACTGGCTTTGGGCTGCGACTGTTCCTGTTTTTCAAGATTCTTGAGGTGTGTCATTAGATTATTTATTTGGATGTTTTCTGTTTTTCTTGTGTGGACACTCAGTGCTATATTTTTTCCTCTTAACACCACTTTCAAGGTGTCCCACAGATTTTGATATGTCGTGTCTCTATTTTCATTTAATTCCAGGAATTTTTTTTATTTCTCCCCTCATTTCTTTCCTGATCCAGTCCTCGTTCAGGAGTATATCGTTCAGTCTCCATGTACTTATGTGGTTACTTTTTGTCTTCCTGATGTTAATTTCCAGCTTCAATCCATTGTGATCTGAGAAGATGCAGGAAATTATATCACATCTTTTGAATTTGCTGGTGCTTGCTTTGTGACCCAGTATGTGGTCTGTTTGGAGAATGTTCCATGAGCAGCTGAGAAAAATGTGTATTCAGGTGTTGTTGGTTGAAATAATCTGTATGTGTCTATTAGATCCATTTGGTCTTTGATTTTCATTAGGTTTGAGCAATCTTTATTCATCTTTTGTCTGGAGGATCGATCTAGTGGCGTGAGTGGTGTGTTGAAGTCTCCCAATATTATTGTGCTTGGGTCTATTTGGGACCTGATGTCCCGAAGACTTTGTTTTACGAATATGGGTGTGCCCACATTTGGTGCGCCACATAAATGTTTACTATTTTTATATCTTCTTGTTGGATTATTCCTTTTATTAATAAGAAGTGACCCTCTTTGTCTCTTCTGATGTGTTTTAGCTTTAAGTCTGTTTTGTCTGATATAAGTGTTGCTACCCCTGCTTGTTTTCAATCTCCTTTTGAATGGTATATCTTTTTCCATCCTTTTACCTTTAGTGTGTGAGTATCTTTGGCTAAAAGGTGAGTTTCTTGTAGACAGCATATAGTTGGGTTATGCCTTTTGATCCACATTGCCAGTTGTACCTTTTAATTGGGGAGTTGAGTCCTTTGACATTCAATGTTATTATAGATATATGATTTTTGTTTCCTATAATTTTGAATTTTATTTTCTATTTGCTTGGTGACAAATCCCCTTGTTTAGTTGCCTACCTGGTGGAGTTCACCTCTCCTGTGGTTCTGAAAATTGCTTGTTTTTCTTTCTTTGTGTTTTATTTCTTCCAAAATTTTCTCTAGTGTTGGCTTGGTCCTCATGAATTCTTTAAATGTTTGTTTATGTGCCGGGCGTGGTGGCGCACACTTGTAATCCCAGTACTTTGGGAGGTGGGGACCGGAGGATCTGGGTTCGCGGCCAGCCTCAGCTCTTTCTCTCCCTGTCTCTCTCTCTCTTTCTCTCTCTCTCCCTCCTTAGTGAGGCCCTCCGCAACTTCGTGAGACCCGGTTTCAAAATAAAGTTTCTTATCCCCTTGATCTGTGCTTCTAAACCTTCTTCAATGCCTTTTATCCTTAGATTAGGACGCCTTGCATTGTCTTGTATTTCTTGAATGGCCAGGGTGTGTTGTTGTAATATCTTCTGTATATCATTGACTGTGTTCTCCGTTTTGAATGAGCTGTTTTCCAGGAGTGATACCCTATTTTCCATGTGGTCGAGCCTACTAGAGTTGATTTCTATTGCAGTCTTTAATTCATTTATTGATTCCTTCATTTTGTTCAGAGTTTCTTTCTGATTCTTCTTTAGAGCCTCAAATTTCTCCTTCATCTCCTCTATGCTTGCTTTGAGGCCTTTCATCATTCTGAAGATCAAAATTCAGAATTCTCCGTCTTGCATTTCCTGCAGGTCAGAGTCAGTGATCTCACTTGATGCATTGTGGGTGTTTCTTGTTTCCTCACTGTTCTTCATTCTTGCATTTTCAGTGTTTTCCATTTTGTGTTTCTGTTGCCTCCGCATCATTTTCCTTTCTGTGTATGAGACCTCTTGATGGTTTCTGTATTCCCAATTGGGTCAGTATGATGCAAGCTTTGGATCCCTCTTGTTCGGTTGGCTGGGGCGTGGTACTGTGTGTGGAGGGGTATGAAGGGTCCGGAGCTCGGGTGTTATCACATGAGGAGCACTTTGAGGCATGGTGTTGGGTGTGGGCACTGAGGCACAGGTGATGGTGCTGGAGGGTGCCCTGTTTCCGAGGTGCAGGTGCTGTGGGTCGCCTGGGCCCCTAGGGATGCACACGTGTTCAGTGTCTCGGGCAATGTTGCTGGAGGTTGCCTGGGCTCTGATGCACTGTGCTGAGGATTTCAAATGGCCTGTGGGAAGTGTGCGCTCCAGGTATCCAGTAGCGGCACATAAGGGTGCACAGGCTCTGTGGTGTGGCACAGAGGATTGCTTTTGGGTCCCAGAGGGGAGCGTGTGCTCCTAGATCTCAGGTGCCAGCTCCGGGGTTTGTCCTGACTTAGAGACAACCCGGAGCGTCATGCGGATCTTGGGTGGCGGCGTTGGAGGGTATCCGGGCTCTGAAGTGTGGCACAGAGGCTCCCGCATGGGGGAGAGAGTTGCAGACTCTTGGTCTCCAGTGGCTGCGCTGGTGTCCAAGGCATGGCATGGAACGCTGCCCAGGATGCGCAGGAGGTCACCAGGGTCTGAGGCCAGGCTGGAGGACCCAATGATAAGGGGGGGTGCCACGGGGATGCTGGGGTCTGGTACCTGGCACAGAGGCTGCCAAGGTGGCACAGAGGCTGTCAGGGTGACGCCGAGGCCTGAGGTGGGTGCAGAGTCTGCCAAGATGATAATCGGGGGGGTCTGAGGCCTGGGGCAGGTGCAGAAGCTGCCGAGGTGACATATGGGAATGCTAGGGTCTTGTACCTGCACAGAGGCCACTGAGGTGGTGCAGAGGCTGTCGGGGTGACGCTGAGGACTGGAGTGGGCACAGAGTATGCAGAGGTGACGTGGCGGGAGTAGTCGGAGGCCCAGGCCAGACGCAGAGACTGCTGATGTGATGTGAGGGGACGCCGGGGTCTGGTACCTGGCACAGAGGCTGCCAAGGTGAAGCTGAGGCCTGGGCGGGTGCAGAGGCTGCTGTGGTGAAGTCAAGGCCTGGGGCAGGTGCAAAGGCTGCCGAGGTGATGCTGAGGCCTGAGGTTGGCGCAGAGGCTTCTGGGGTGATGCCGAGGCCTGGGGCAGGCGCAGAGTCTGCCAAGGTGACACGGGGCAGGGGGAGAGATCTGAGGCCCAGGGCAGGCACAGAGCCTGTCTAGGTGATGCACAGGGATGCCGGGGTCTTGTACCTAGTGCACAGGCCGCCGAGGTGGTGCAGAGCTAAAAATTATTTAAGAAAAGCAATCTTGGTACTTGAAGAAACCAAATAATTTTTCAAGGACATAGTTCTCAGACCAGTTAATGCCTAGAGCCATTTAATCAAGTCAAGCATTGAACCAATTGCTGAGGGTCAGATAATTAAGACTCATGAGATGCCACAGAGCATACAAATATTAATCTTTAATAAAGACAAGGGATACAATAGAGCAAGAGAGAGAAACCTGAGGCAGGTCTCAGGTTCCAGGCATAGTTTGCAGGGTCCTTTCTCAGTCACAAAGGATAGGTTGCATCTCCAGGTCACTGAGGGCAAGTGTGATGACCTCAGACTCAGGACCATGCCGACCAGTTAGCCAACCCAGGCTGTGTACTCAGATAAACCAGGTTTAGACCATAAATCTATACATTTACAATACAATTTAGACATGTTGGTACACATTACAAACAGTTAGCTAGTAGATTTCACCCCTATCTTGGACAAGAGTCAGCTTCAGGGTTGCAGATATCATCAGGGATAAGTATAGATCTGCCACAGCTGATCTATACATACAGAGATCTGGAGCTTCAGTTCAAGTGTGTGTTTTATTTGTTTTGTTTTATTTCCACTATGCATCTAGAATGTTGTAATACTAAACTAAGAGAGAAGAAACATTTACAGAATGCAATCAAAGATGGGCAGTAAAAAGGAAAGGAGGTCATATGAACTGAAAAAAAGCTTTCTTTTTCTTTGGTGAGAATAATATTGTACATCAGTTTTAAATATTTCTTGCCATATATACATATGTAAAAATATGTCCCAAAGATGGAGCTGCTGAGATTAAAAAGCACTGTGCTCCTAGAGAAAAACACTAGCAGTTCTAAGACGTTCCAGTGGAAAGGAAATTTGACTAAATAATTTTCAGACCAGGGCCAGGCATGGTGGCACACGCTTGTAATCCCAGTACTTGGGAGGTGGAGACTGGAGGATCCAGGTTCGTGGCCAGCCTCAGCTACTTAGTGAGGCCCTCTGCAACTTCGTGAGACCCGGTTTCAAAATAAAGTATAAAATAATGTTCTCCAGATCCTTCCACTTTCTTGCAAATGATGTTATTTTGTTCTTCTTTATTGCTGAGTAGAATTCCACTGTGTGTTTTTCCCACAATTTTGTAATCCACTCATCTGTTGATGGACATCTAGGTTGGTTCCATAATTTGGCCACTGTGAATTGTGCTGCTATGAACATGGGTATGCATATATTACTGTAGTTTTTTGGTTTCAATCCCTTTGGTTTGATACCGAGTAGTGGTATAGCTGGATCATATGGTGGGTCCATTCCCAGTTTTCTGAGGATTCTCCACACTGATCTCCATAGTGGTTGAACTAGTTTGCAATCCCACCAACAGTGTAGAAGAGTCCCCATTTCCCCACATCCTCACCAACATTTGTTGTTGTTTGACTCCTTAGTGATTGCCATTCTTATTGGGGTTAGATGAAATCTTAGAGTAGTTTTGATTTGCTAATGATGATTGCTAATGATGTTGAACATTTTTTCATGTATCTATTGGCCTTTTGTATCTCTTCTTTCGTGAAGTGTCTCTTCATTTCAGCTGCCCACTTCTTGATTGGATTGTTAAGCGAGATCAGTCAATCATAAAAAAGAAGGGATATATGTTTTCATTAATATGTGCAACCTAAGGAGTAGTAGGGTCTCACAAGGGACTCTGGTTGATAATGGAGAACCCTCAGCAGAACAAGGGAAGTGGTACAAGGGAAGGGGGAGGTCAAGAAAGAAGTGAATTAATGGAATTACTATCATGAACAATATGTACATGTGAAAATATACTAACACCATTCTTGGTACTTCATATGGGTGGGGGGAGGCCGGGGGGCACTAAGAGCTGTGTGCATATATGTCAACATCAAATAGATATTCATTGCGATGTAAGACTCCAATTCACCAATAAAAGCACGTTAAAAAAATAAATAAAACTTTTTACATCTTAAATAAAAGTATAAAAAATAGGGCCGGGGTGTAACTTGGAGGTAAAACACCCCTGGGTTCAATCCCCGGTACCGCAAAAAAAAAATAAATAAATAATTTTCAGACCAGGTTATCTCTGGCTGGGAAAAAAAAAGTAAGTCTTAGGAACTTGAGAAATAGGATAATTGCCATGACTTTTACCTATGAAATAAATCACCTTGTTTGAAACAGGGACATTAAAAAACTCATTTTTCTTAATTTGAAGTGAATAATCATTTAATTATTGGAAAGATTAAATATTGAATGATATAACAAAAGCTTTCAACAAGTTTGAAAAAAATTGAATGTAACAGCATGAGACATCAGCTGAAATTTTCCAGATTCAAAGTCAATTGTTAGAGATGAATAGAGACTACTTGCTTTACTAATTTTGAGAAAGAACATTTAGTATAATAAACATTAAATGTTCATTGGTTTTTGTTTCTTTCACTTTTTGTTCTAATTATGTAATATTTTCCTGTGACAGTTACATTGTGGTTGTTGTCTAATGAGAAATTTTTATAACAACTCAACATTTTGAATTGAGTATTTATTTAGAGAGGCACATTGTGCTATCTAGTTCATGGATTATAATTCAGGTTTAATCCTTTAACATAATTTAGGAAGAGTACTCCAATTCCTGGAAAGGCAAGTGTGTATATTTCTTTATAGTGAAAAATATATAAATAACAGTTCTTTGATCAGAAAGGGGTTAATGATTAAAATGAAGCAATATTAATTTTTAAAGTGGCTGTATTTGTTTTCTATTGCTGCTTTCTAACATACCATTGATATTTATTATCTCAGATTTTTATAGGTCAGAAACCTGACCCAAGTCTCATTGGGGTTAAGTCAAGGTGTGGTAGGACTACATTCCTTTTTGGAGGTTTGAGAAAGTAGTTCATTTCCTCCTTTTGTCCAGTTTCTATAATGTGCCAACATTTCTTCATTCATGTCTTCTTCTGCCATTGTCAAAGCCAGCAGTAGCAGGTCAAGTTCTCATATTGCTCATTCTGACCTTCTCTATGTCTCCTGGTTCCACTCCTAAGGAACCTTGTGATTACACTGGGCTGCCTGAAAATCCCAAATAATCTCTGAGATTGGTAACCTTAACCTCATCTGCAACCTTAATTCCTAGTTTGTTTTCCACATAAACTAAAATAGTTGCAAATTCCAGGGATTTGGACCTAGGATTTGCAGGGCCATTATTCTGTGTTCCACAGTAACCAATATCATATCACTGCTATGCCTTTCATGTGTAAAAATCTTCAAGCCTTCTTAATGTTTCTTTTTTTCTGCTTAATATTTATGAATGTATACCCTATACTATTTCAACACAATGCAGCATGAATTTATATTTGCTAGTAAAGGATTACGTTTAGTGATTGATCAAGTATTTATTTGGTATGTACTATTAAGCAGACCTGTTGTAGGTGCCAAGGATACAGGGATAAAAAGAAAATATAAATGTCTATCATGGAACTTATAATAAGAGAGACAGATGAATAATAATATATATAAGTAAAATATATAAAGCATTAAATTTTGCAAGGTGTAAAGAAAATATAGTGTGTGTGTGTGTGTGTGTGTGTGTGTGTGTGTGTATGTGTGTAATGGTGTGGAAGATAATAAGGGAGTCCAATGGTTATTTATATATTTATTTATTTATTCATTGGCTGGGGATTGAACCCAGGGCATTCTATCTCTGAGCTACACCGCAGCCCTATATTTTAGGGTTTTTTTTTGAAACAGGATCTTACTAGGTTGCTGAGGGCCTCGATTAGTTGCTGAGGCTGTCCATGAAACTGTGATCTTCCTGTCTCACCCTCCCAAGTACTAGGATTATAGGCATGTGCCAGCCTGCCTGGCTTCCATTGGTCTTTTATATGACAGGGTATCTGGTTTGTAGACAGTAGTATAGATCTCATTTTGGCTAAAGTGACAACTGAGTACAATAATGTTGAATTAGCTACCTCATTAGGGCAACAAAAACAGTTGGAAAGATATAATTCTAAAACTGGTGATCCATGATAGAGCAGAAATCAATGTCAGCTACTTCAGCCTTTATACAATGTTTAATTAATAAGCCCAGATATTGCCAGCAATCAGTTGCACTTAGAGATGTTGCTCTTCTAAAATGAGACAGACCATTGTCGTTCTAAGTGGCTTATCTCATATCAATTACCCTAAATTCCATCCTCTGTACTAGATTAAATTTCTTGTCAGGATGTGAAATTTTCAGTCAGCATTCAGTTTTGGTCCTTTACTCTTTATTTCCTCATTAATAATAGAGAGTGCAGTAAAAAGTGACAATTTAGTTTAAAACTTACTCATGAGAGAAAAAGATATAAAATGACCCCAAGGTGGTTGTTTTAAGCAACTAGAAGCAAACATATTCCATTTTTTGGTTTGGGAAAGATTTTTGAGAAGAGCAGATTTGGACAGACATTCACAAGCTCATGTTAGCTCTGAGTTTCCTAGCTGTCAGAGAAAAGAAGGTGACATGATAAAATATATGACTTCATTGTCCAAACAAAAATTATTCACAGAAGTGAATCTTTTTGTTAGAAGTGGCACAATTCTTTTCCATATCCATGAAGATAGATTTTTTTAAGCAGACACCTCATCTCTCTAATAGCATTTTCTGGATCTTTCTATAAGCAGGCAGAATGACCTCTCTCATTATATTTTCCTAAAATAATCAGGTATGCTTGACTTTACTGTTTCCTTGAGTGAATGCAGGAGTAGCATTTGGAAATCATTTGTTTTTCTGAGAAAAGTCAGATTCTGGATTATTTTCTGTGAAATCTACAAGTTTTAAATTAACCGATTAAATCAATTTAAAAAGCGATCAAATCTTAAAAGTGGAATGACTGCACTCTTAATTAATCCCTTCCACTGACCACTGTTTGTGACTTTTATTCTATACCTAAAGATAGACAACACTTTACAAATTAGTACCTTAAACAGCAGTTGTATAATAAGCCAAGCAATTGTGGCAACTAATAAGCAAGTAGCATTTTTGGGTCTGTGCTTATTAGGTTGAAAGAAGATACTTGTAGCCTTTTACAAAAAAAATTACTTATTTTGGCTTAATAACAGGCCAATTAAATCTTTGCAGTTGGTATTGTTATTACGCAAACATAAATTGTAGGAGAGTCATATTGAATCTCTAGAGACAGGAAATTTGTGTATCTGTTTATACACCATACTCAACTAATTCGTCCAAATGAAATACAATAGCTGAAGGTAGATATTTATATCTGTGGACATTTTTCATGTTTATGCTCATGTAATGTTTCATTATATCAAAAGTATGCAAAAATTGCAGCAACAGTATGTTTTTTAAAAATGTTTTCCATAGTTCTCTTTAAATTATTTCTTTTCAGTGCATTAATGTTTAATAAAATTGAATTAGTAAAGTACAACTCTCACTATAATCCCTGTATTCTAACAGCCATTTGTCAACTCTTGTTCCTAATATAAAATTAGCATGTAAATCATACCATATAAACATGAAGAAGGTGTAAGTGGCAAATAATTTTTAATTGTTGAACTACTAATAAACATCCCATTATCATCCATTATTATGAACAGATTCTACATATTAAACAGATTTTCTTCCTTGTAATTAAACTACACAACCATCATGTGACCATTGCTCCATAAATGTGCTGATATTGATGGCTACATGTAATAAGCAAATCTAAGGAAGATCTTCCTAGGAAGTGATGGCATAAGCAGAGATTCTGAGCATTAGGTCATCTTGATTTGTACTTGGAGTTACACCTTGCTTTTTAAAATTTATTATTGTTTAATTAAAATGGCTTAAAGTAATTTATCAAAGCATAAGTATAAGCTTTTAAAATATAAAAATCCAAATAAAAGGAAAGACTGAGAATTAAGCACATTATTGTGAATGGTGTTAAAAGAAAAATAGCCCTATTTTTTGTTCCTTAATAACATGAGAAAAATCTACATTTATTTAGAGATACTAGTTTTTCCAAAGGTTATATTATGTTTCCTGGCACCTGCTCAACATTTTTAGTGTCAAAGTTTCACCTTTAAAGAAACTCACAGTCCCTACCTACTAGAGCTTCTGATATGAGTAAAAAATGTACAGATCAGATATAGATAACAATAATGTGCTATGCATTTCAAAAAGCTAAAAGAAAGAATTTTTAATGTTTTGTCATAAAGAAATGTTAAATTTTTGAGGAGATAGATGCTTGACCTGATTTTCTAAACATTATTTTACAATGTTTACATGCTTAGAAACATCACATGGTGATCATAAATATGTACAATTTTATGTTCTTATATATCAGTATAAAATAAATTTAAACTTTTAAAAAGATGTACAAATTGGAAATTTAAAGTTAGAAATATAAAAATTGAGTATCAGTTCCAGAATATGGAGCTTTTATTAGGAACAGCATAACTGGGCAGAAATTGAAGCCTTCTCTCTTCTGTCTCTGTAGATGCTTCTTCTGAATAAAGGATGGTGACATTTTGAAGTTAGGATTAGGATGCAGACTTTGGAGATAAGGGCTAAAGGATCTACTTTCTCAACACTGAGTGTATGTCATTACTCCTTAAGCATGGCTCAGCCCTGAACCTATTATATAAGAATCTCTGGAGTGGAGTTTTGGCATCAAACTTTTAAAAAAGTTACCCAAATGACACCTGCTATGAAGTCAGGAGAAATAATCATTGATTTAGGCCAGATGGGGTCCAAATGATCTAGCAGAACACAAGAGGTCAAATACATGACTACTTAGAAATTTAAAACTAGACTGGATCATTGGTAGAAAGAAAGAAGAAAGAAAGAAAGGAAGAAAGAAAGAAAGAAAGAAAGAAAGAAAGAAAGAAGAACGAAGATAAAAAAATCAAACTTTCAACATAATTAGCCAGCATAATAAATAATGGTTTTCAGAAAATTATATAAATGCAAACTTACATGTTAAAAGTTACAAACAGGTGATAAGGTAAAATTAAGAATACATGGTTAATTGGGATAGGCAATGATTATGAAAGGTGAAAGGGAGGGGAAGTAAGATTGGATAGGGAGATTTCAGACTACAATGTAGATCTGATACTTGTAAAAAGAATGGAAAGAGAAAGTAGGATTGGGCAGGGAGAGACCCCACTGTGATAAAACGCTGGCAAAGTTCTGGACAGTCTGGTTAGGAGTAACAACTGTTGCCAACTATGGAGGTCTTGTCTTGGGTAGAATGAGACTGGCCCACACTGTCTTGCTTAGCTTTTGTCTGAGGTCTAGCCAGGAAGATCTTGGCTGCATTAGAAAAGCTGAAGCAAAATTTAAAAATTCTAAAAGCTGGAGGTGGTATTTAACTAAATTCCCTGCAGGTAAATAACACTACTTTCCTTTTTTGAAGACCATGACTACCATAAACTGTATACAGCATGTGGTCAATATTTTTAACTTCTTCTTTCAAGTAGCATCTTCAACTCATAAATCATTGGAGACCGAGTATCCTGGCAAAAACATTAACCAACCAAACCAAGACGAAAGGGTGATAAATTGTAATCACCATATATCTCTATAGCTTGAAGTTTGTCCATGTCCCTGACCCCTGATTACTCATACAGTTTGCTTGTGGAGGGAATTTTCTGTTCTTATGCAGATTTTATGTATGGAAATGCTACAACAACCTACTAAAGGGAGATCCCAGAACATAACACTAGACAGAGCCAATGGGAAAGCCTACCACATAAGTGATCATAAGAACACTCTATGATCTATTCCTCATGCATCTGGTTTGTCTTAGAGAAGGCTGCTGTGGCCAAGCGTGGTGGTGCATGCTTATAATCCCAGTACTTGGGAGGCTGAGACCAGAGGATCTGGGTTCGTGGCTAGCCTGAGCTACTTAGTGAGGCCCTCTGCAACTTAGTGAGACCCTGTTTCAAAAAAATAAAGAATAAAAAATAGGGCTGGTGGTGTACCTTGGAGGTAAAATGCCCCTGGGTTCAATCCCCAGTACCACAAAAAAAAAAAAAAAAGAGAGAGAGAGAGAGAATGCTGCTGTGTAGCAAAGCAAAAGTCAGTATGTAGGATGAATATATTATACTTTCAACTGGTTTTTGTTTATTATTTTATTATTATTTATAATTATTTTATTATTTGTCTTATTTAAACAAAATAATTAGCTTTAATTTTAATAAAATAAATAATTTTATAATTATTTTGTAGTTATTTTTAATTTTTTATTATTTTTATTTATTGGTGCATTATAATCATACATCTCGATGTGTTTCAGAGTGGTAGAAGTATACATGCACACATCGGTCAATTAGCCCTCCTCCAATTCCCACCCGCATTCCCTCCCCCTTCCCTCCTTCTTGTGCTCAGCATAGTAGTTGACTTTGATAAGTTCGTGTATGTACAACCTGTGCATTAGGGTGTTTCCCTCTTCCCTCTCTCATCTCCCTCAATTAGTTCGCCTTCTTTACTCATCTAAGGTTTTTTACTTCTTTGTATGGAGTCCCTCCTATACCCTATTCTCCATAGCTTCCCCATATTATGGAGAGCATCTGACTTTTCACTTTTTGTGACTGACTAATCTCATTTAGCATAATGTTCTCTAATTCAATCCATTTCCCTACAAATGATGTAATTTTGTTCTTTATGGTATAGTAAAATTCCATTGTGTACATATCCCATAGTTTTGTAATCCATTCATGTGTTGATGGACATCTAGACTGGTTCCATAGTTTGGCAATTGTGAATTGTGCAGCTATAAACATAGATACACATGCATTAGTCTGGTAGTTTGGTTTCAGTTCTTTTGGGTAGATGCCTAGAAGTGGTATTGCTGGGTCATATGGTAGGTTCATTCTCATTCTTCTGAGGATCCTCCACACTGTTTTCCAAATTGGTTGCACTAATTTGCAATCCCACCAACAATGTACTAGAGTTCCTACTTCTCCAAATCCTCACCAGCATTAGTTGGTGTTTGTGTTTTTAATGATTGCCATTCTAATTGGGGTTAGGTGAAATCTCAGTGTAGTTTTGATTTGCATCTCTCTGATTGCTGATGATGTTGAACAATTTTTCATACATTTACTAGCCATTTGTATTTCTTTTGCAAACTATTTAGTTCATTTGCCCATTTTTTATTGGGTTGTTTGTATTTTTAGTGGTGAGTTTCTTGAGTTCTCTGTATATTCTAAATATGAGTCCTCTATCAGAGGAGTGGCTGGCAAAAATCTCTCATTCTGTTGGCTTTCTGTTGAGGTTCTTGATAGTCTCCTTTACTTCCTCAAAGCTCTTCAGTTTAATGTAATACCAAGTATTGATACTTTTTTTTAACTTCTTGTGCCTTTGGGGTCTTGTTGAGGAAGGTTTTGCCTGTGCTTATGTTTTGAAGAGTTGGAACTATGCCCTCTTCAAGTCTCTGGTCTAATTTCCAGGTCTTTGCTCCATCTTGAATTGACTCTTGTGCAGGATGAAAAAGTGAGGTTCTTTCCATTTTTCTGCATGTGGTTAACCAGTTTTGCCAACACCATTTGTTGAAGAGGCTATCTTTTTTCCAGCATATTTTTTTGGCTACTTTGTCAAAAAGCAATTGACTGTAAGTGTGCGGATTGTTTCTGAGTCTTCTATTCTGCTCCATTGGTCTATGTGTCTGTTTTTGTGCCAGTACCATGCTGTTTTTATTACTATGGCTCTATAATATAGTTTGAAGTCAGGTATTGTGATGCCTCCTGCATCGTTCTTGTTGCTGAGAACTACTTTGGCTATCCTGGGTTTTTTCTTGTTCCAAATGAATTTAAGGACTGAATTTTCTATGAAGAATGACCTTGTTAATTGAATGGGTATTGCATTGAATCTGTAGATCACTTTTGGAAGAATGGCCATTTTGATGATATTTATTCTGCCTATCCAAGAGCATGGGAGATCTTTCCATCTTCTAAGATCTTCCTCAATTTCTTTTTACAATGCTTTATAATTTTCCTTGTAGAGGCCTTTTACATCCTTGGTTAGGTTTATTTCTAAGTATTTTATTGTTTTGGGAGATATCGTAAGTGGAAATGTTTCTGGATTTCTTTTTCAGTGGATTTATGTTTGGCATATAGAAAAGCTTCTGATTTTTTAAGATTGATTTTGTATCCACAGACTGCTGAATTTGTTGATCAGTTCTATAAGCCTTTGAGTTTGTTGAGTCTTCTAAGTATAATATCATGTCATCTGCAAATAGAGATAGTTTTAGTTCTTTTCCTATTTGTACTCCTTTGATTTCCTTCTCTTGCCTTATTGCTCTGGCTAGAGTCTCTAGTACTATATTTAAAAGGAGTGGTGGTAGTGGACATCCTTATCTTGCTCCTGATTTTAAGGGGATCTCTCAAAGTTTTTCCCCATTCAACATGATGTTGGCTGTGGGCCTATTGTATATTGCCTTTATTATGTTAAGGTATACTCTTTCTTTTCTGATTCTCTGCAGTGTTTTTATCATGAATGGGTGTTGGATTTTGTCAAACGCTTTTTCAGCATCTATTGAAATAATCATGTAATTTTTGTATATAGTTGTGTTTATGTGATGGATTACATGGATAGTTTTTCATATGTTGAACCAGCCTTGCATCCCTAGGATGAACCCGACTTGGTCATGGTATATGATTTTCTTGATTTGGTTTTGAATGCACATTGATAGTATTTTGTTTAGAAGTTTTACATCTAATTTCATCAACAATATAGGCTTTTAGTTTTCTTTTCTTGATCTTTGATTGGTTTTGGTACTGTGATGTTGGCTTCATAAAATGTATTTGGGAGAGACCCCTTTCTATTCCATGGAATAGATTGAGGAGCATTGGGATTAGTTCTTCTATAAAGTTTTATAAAATTTACTCAGGAAACCATGTGATCCTGGGCTTTTCTTTGATGTTAGGCTCTTCATTGCTGCTTCAATCTTTTTGCTATTGGTTGGTAAATTTTCTATATCATCTTGATTCAACTTAGGAAGGTTGTACATGTCTAGAACTTTGTCAATTTCTTCTAAGTTTTCCATTTTGTTGGAGTATCGTTTTTCAAAGTAGTTTCTGATAATCCTCTGGATTTCTGCACTGTCAGTGGTACTATCACCTTTTTCATCTTTTATTTTAGTAATTTGGATTGATTATCTTTCTTTTGGTTAGATTGGCTAATGGTTTATCTATCTTGTTTATTTTGTCAAAAAACAGCTTTTGGTTTTGTTGATTTTTTGTATTTTTCATTCTCTACTTCATTGATTTCTGCTCTGATTTTAATAATTTCCTGTCTTATACTGGCTTTGGGGCTAGACTGTTCCTGTTTTTCAAGTTCTTTGAGGTGGATCATTAGGTTATTTATTTGGTGATTTTCTGTTCTTCTTATGTGAGTACTCAGTGCTATGAATTTTCCTCTTACTACTGCCTTCAGAGTGTCCCAGAGATTTTGATAGGTGTGTCTCAGTTTTTGTTTGTTTCTAGAAATTTCTTAATTTCTCCCCTTACTTTTTCTGTAACCCATTTCTCATTCAGCAGTGTGGTGTTCAGTCTCCACATTTTTATGAGATTTCTCTGGGTCTTCTTATAGCTGATTTCTAGTTTCATTCCATTATGGTCTGAAAAGATGCAGGGGATTATATCACATTTTTTGAATTTTCTAGCACTCACTTTGTGGCCTAGGATATGGTCTATGTTAGAGAAGGTTCCATGAGCATCTGAAAAACAAATGCGAATTCAGCTGTAGTTGGGTGGAATATTCTGTATGTGTCTTCTAGGTCCATTTAGTTTATGGTGTTCCTTAGGTCTGAGGCATCTTTACTGACCTTTTGGTTTGAAGATAAGTTTAGTGGTGTGAGAGGAGTGTTGAAGTCTCCCAATATAATTTTATTGGGATCTATGTGTGACTTAATGTTGGGGAGAGTTTCTTTTATGAAAATGGTTGCACCTATGTTTGGGGCATAAATTATGACTATCGTTATATCCTCTTACTGGCTTGTTCCTTTTAGCAGTAAGAAATGACCTTCTTTTTCTCTTCTGAAAAACTTAGGTTTGCAGTCTAATTTGTGTGATATCATAATTGCTACTTCTTGGTTTTGAGTTCCAATAGCATGGATTACCTTTCTCCATCCCTTTACCTTTAGTTTGTGAGTATATTTACTTGTAAGGTTTGTTTCTTGGAGGCATCATATAGATGGATTATGATTTTTAATTTTTTTTGCCACCTTATGTCTTTTGATTGGGGAGTTGAGGCCATTTATATTCAGCATAATTATTGAGAGATTTGTTTTAATTCCTAATATTTTGAGTTTTAATTTCTGTTTGAGGAAGTGTTTGTTCTTTGATTAGTTGTTCGTTTGATGCAAATCATTGTATCTCTGGTACTGGCATTTATTTATTGTGTCCTCTTTGTAATTAATCTTTTTGAGTATTTTCTCTAGTGCTGGTTTGGAAGACACAAAGTCTTTCAGCTTCTATTTGTCATAGAAGGTTTTTATTTCCTGTCAAATTTGAAAGATATCTTTGCTGGGTAGATAAATCTTGGCTTGAATGGAAGTTGTTTTCTTTCAGAGTTTGGAATAAGTAGCCCCAGGCCCTCCTGGCTTTCATGACATGAAAAGTAGGGAGTGATCCTTTTTTTATATTGGAAAAGCTACAAAGACTTTTACTTTTCATGTGGACATTTTTTTTTCCTTTCCTAAAATGTATGTTATTCACAAAGCATGTTTATAAAATTCACTGAAGAAAATATCACATTCTTAGTAAGGAGACAGATTCACACCATCAAGTGGCTCTCTTATAAAGATAATGTATCATACTACAGTCAGTTACAAAACCAAGGATAGCAAAATTCAAATGCAGACAAACACTTTCTAAAGGAAGCCTATTTAAAGACTGTAACATTTACAAAGATCTCACTGCCACAAAAATGTTTTTACAAAAATATAGTTTATAGGTTTCATGAAATGTGAACAAGTCTACTATTCTCTAACATTTACTATGATTGAACAATCAATGCAAAGTTGAATTACTAAATATATTGGAAGCTGAGGGGTGAATATTCCTCATAAAAATAAGTTAGAGTACATCATGGTCTTGGTTGCCCAATTCTATTTTTATTTCCTTATGTACTTGGTTTATTTGTAAAACCAGTCCGGAATCCTTGGGTTGCTCTAAATTCTGGAACTTGAAGTCCTTGATTAAGCATGCTGCTATAGGGTGTGTGTCCATGATTAAGACCCAAATCATAAGGCCTTGTTTGTGTATTTAGAAGAATAACTGGGTTTACATTTTTTCCAGGAGTGTTAAATGAAAATTCTGGAGGTGGACTACTACGTTTGGCCAGAGTTGATGTGATAGGGCTCAAATCATCAGTCTTTAAATTAAGAGGCACTAGGATTATGTAATGGTCTGAGAGGTTTAGGACATTGGCTGCAACCAGCTCAGACACTAAGGCAGGCCTAACTTATCATCCTTGAAAATCTGAACAGAGTAGACATGAGAGTATACAGCCTGTTGGTCACATGAGCAAGAACCATTTGTTCATTTGCATCTCGTCAAATTCTTACATGCACTGATCCAGCCAATGAGCCAGAACCTAGGGTCCAAAAATGTTCATTTCAGACTTCTAAAACTCTATCTAAGGTAGATACCTATCTAATAAGTTTAACTGACCAATAACATGGGGTGGTGTTGTTGGGAAGAGTACATTCTCACCATATACACTCATGGAATGCATAGTTACAAATGTCAGGGCAATGGCGATTGCAGAGGCAGTGTCTACAAAAAAAATAATTATTAATTTCAATTAGCAAGTATGTAATACAAAGAACAAATGCTCCAGCAAGTTCAGTCAAAGCAAATGGGTTCATTCAGGGAAGGAAGATACTGCTAAGTCCTGGAATTATTCCACACAAGCTTAGACTAAGATCTCCAACATGCTCTTAAAACCAGCTGGTACTGGCAGGTATGTATCTTGAGTTGCTCCAAAAAGCGTTCTGCACTTCCTTTTAATATAAAGAGTGCTCCCAATTGTGCCAAGACTATGGAGTCAAATACAGCCAGAACTTCTAATCTTCCAAACCCAAATGAATAGACAGGGCTAGGTTTCCTCATCATTACCCAGTAACTTATTAAACATGTAATTAAACTAAAAAGATAAAAATTGGTCAGGTAAGTATAGGTAGTTAAAGCCTTCTGTCAGTTGCTAAAGTCTAAATTCCTGTAATAACATGCCAAAAAAAGATCTTTGTGGTTTTCAAAAGAGATGAATTGTCCCCACGATAAGGAGCCCCAGGAGGGATTCTTATTGGTTTGCCTCTGAATGTCACTTGGTCTTTTCCTCTCATTGCCTTTAAGATTCTCTCCTTGTCCTCTACATTAGTCAATCTGATGATTATGTGGTGTGATAAACCTTTTCTATGATCTTGTCTATCGGGGGTTCTATATGTTTCCTATACCTGTGTGTCAATCTCTTTTTTATATTTGGGAAATTTTCTAGTATTACTTCTCTGAAAAGATTATTGATTGCTTGGTTTCAGCTTCTATTCCCTATATTCTATTCTATTCCTATTATACTTAGGTTTGCTCTTTTAAGGTTGGACGAGATCTCTTCTACGTCCAATTCATGCTGTCGAATTGTTTTTTCTAAATTATACACTATTCATTTTTGGAGAGGTCATGTTCTAAGAGTGAGATTCTGTTTTCCATGTGGTCTAGTCTATTGTTGATAGTATGTATTGAAACCTTCATTTCAATTATTGCATCCTTCATTTCCTTCAGAGCTTCCTTTTGATTCCTGTTCAGGGTATCAGATTCTTTGTTTATTTGATCCTTCAGTTCTCTCAGGCTCTCTCTGAATTCTTTTCAGAAATCCTGTATCATTTATCCTATTAAAGTTCTGAATTGCCCTTCTGGCATTTTTTGCACTCTGTGTTGGTGGGTTCTGTTGTTGTGGAGTTGTGGGAGCTCATTGTTTCTTTGCTATTCTTCCTTCTCATGATTTCAGGTTTCTTAAGTTTATATCTTTGTTGCTTTTGGTAGCTCTCTCTCACTCTGTAGGTTTCCTATGTCTATGTCTCTCTCTCTTTATTGTATCTTATCCTGGAGGTAGATATTTGCTTCTAGGTGAGTTTTAAAGGTGAATAGCCTCCTTCACTGAATGGTTAGTCTTAGCTCTTTGTTTTGTATTTATTACCCTTTAAATCCGACTTTGAAATCTATGTCTGGTATCCCCCCACTGTTGTTCTGCCTGTAGATCATCAGTACTGGGTTGCAGTTACTCTAGGATTCCTTCTTCCCACTGCAATGGTGATTTTGTTGGGTTCCAGGTGTTAAAGTCCAGGAACCTGTCTGTTGCTTCCATAATAGGGAGTAGACTCAGAGTTGTGAGCTGGACAGTTTGTGCCTTACACGCAACCAGTACCACTGGTTCCCCTCCTGCAGCAAATGTGGGTCTCCACATTCTCCACTGGACCTGTCCCTATGTCTGTCTCTGTCTACACATATGGCAGGTGTCGCTAATGCAGAACCCCACACCTGTGTCTCTCTTTGCCTACAGAAGTGGCAGATGTTGCTTTCACCTATGTGCAAACACAGAACTCCACATTTTCCACAGTGAATGCTGGGTTGGTCTGATTTTTCCCCAGATACCATGACTGTGTGTCCTGTAGCCATCCATGGAAACCCTGCCAGGGCACTGTGGTCTGCTGGCTGTAGGTCTGTCCTGCCTGAATGTTGCCAGGGGCTGTCTGCTTATCCCTGCCTGTACTGTGTCTTACAGTAGACCCCACTCCCACCTCCAGAGGAGTGATCCATAAAGTCTCAGATCCTGTGAGTCTACTGCTTGCCTCAAGAGTCCTTGTGGCCACGCTGGGTGATCTCCCCCAGGGGTAGCTCATTAACTTACCATCTCATTGAGCACTGCTCTTAATCTCTGGGGGAGTGGGGTAGGCTCATCCTCACTGCAGCAGGTTCTGCTCAGGCTTCTAGGAATTTGGGTCTCTGTTGAGCATGGAATGAGTTGCCACACATTTTCATTGCTGATGATCTGTAGTTGCTGGATTTATAACAGGTTGCTGGCTCTTTTATTGGAGGCCTGTAAAAGCTGCAATGCCAGTAGCCTCTGGCATGGCCCAGCCAAGATGGTGCTGCCACCACTGCCGCCGCCACTGTTCAGATCTCTGTCAAGTGTGGAGTGAGTTGCTGCTCACTTTTGTTTATGATAATCTGCAGTTGCTGGATTTACAACAGGTTGTTGGCTTCTTTGTTAGCCACCTGTGGAGTCTGTAATGCCGGTAGCCTCCAGCGCATCCTGGCCAAGATGGTGCTGCCACCACTGCTGCCCCCGCCTTCCCCTAGGTAAGGCACTTGGAGGTCTTTACTGTCCTCTGCTTGTCTTCTGGCTTTGATTCCATTGCATTTCAAATTTTTCATTGTTTAGTTCAATTTTTCACTGCTTTTCTTTGTTACAAGGTAAGACCTCCAGAGGATTGCTCTGACACAAGGTAATGCCAATAGAAAATCTTTATTACCCACAGATGGGACTACACTGGGTATCAAACCCAAGTGCAGTAGCTTGCCATTTGTTAGGGCTTCTTTTTTTTTTACGGTACTGGGGATTGAATGCAGGGGCGTTCTACCTCCTTGCTACACCCCCGGCCCTATTTTTTAATGCTTTATTTTTGAAACCGGATCTCACGAAGTTGTGGAGGGCCTCACTAGGTAGAGAGAGAGAGACAGGGAGAGAGAGAGAGAGGGAGAAAGAGAGAGAGAGAGATCGATCTCGCGCATGCACACGTGCGCTGAGGTTGACCGCGAACCCGGATCCTCCGGTCTCCACCTCCCAAAGTACTGGGATTACAAGCATGCGCCACCACGCCCGGCTGTTAGGGTTCCTTTTATAGAGCAAAACTAAAAAGCCACAAGCTATAAGGCAGGTGGTTCTCACAGCAGGTTCCTATAGCAGAGGTGGGAAGCCCCCAATGGTTCTTTTTAGCATTTGAACAAGCCAAGCATAATGAATGTACAGAAGAAAAAATAACCTGTTAGCAATAACAATGACACAATAACAGTAACACAATGTTGTTACCCATTACCCTGCCAACATCCTGATTTGATTTTCCAAGGTGAACTTCCCTGTTCTAGGGCCAGGTTTGGGGTCATTCTGGGTAACAATATGGAGTCACTCTAGCTAACAAGTTACTCTGGCTAACAAGCTCTAACTATGCATCATCACATCTTCTCTTGTAAGAAGTTGCTTTCATGGCAATTGAGATCAGAGTCTCAGTGAAATTGTGACTTGGTATCTCCCTCAGTTGCCATCTTGGAATCCTATCTCAACTGGTTTTTAAATGATTCTATATTTCATTTCACATTTTCCTGACTAAACAGGGTTTTAGAGTAAATTAATTTCTTAAGGAACATGGATTTTGATCATATTCAATTACTATATTATTCTATAGTTACAGATGAATTAAAATTGTGTTTAATTTGTTACATAAATTTATAACATGATGAATATACTAAAACATGACCTCTGCAAATGTGGAGCAAATCCTTCAAAGTAATTAGTAAATCTAAAGTTAAGCATCTTCTCCAAAACTATATTCGTGTCCCCAAAATCATACCTTTAAAAAATTAGCGCCCTTTCAATTTTTAATGTAATTTAAAAGAATATTTAACACGACAACCCACTTTATTCCTGAAGGTATATTCAATCATATTGACTTAATGGCATCGACTTCATTAGAAATCATCACCTTTGAGAAATTCCAAGATTGATTATTTCCAACTCAAATAGTTTTGGACTTACTCATATTTTGAATACTTTAATAATTCAATACAAGTTATCCTGAGCCATATTGAAGGCAGTGCAAGGTAATACCTGACACCCAGTCACTTTATGGAATAAGGACCTAATCTGAAAAGCTTTATTATGTTCAATGTGCAAGCAAATCATTTTTAGGAATAATTTTTTTTCTTTCAGGCAGAACAAAGCAAAGTGCCATTCCTGAAACTACTACAATTATTCAGGTCATATATATTTTGGAACTGATGTTTTGATTGAAGTCAGTTACTGGTATAATGCTAAATTTATCTAATATGTCATTAGAATAAAAAGTGCATATTTTTAGTACAAAAAATTAGAAAATTATAGTTTACAGTTTAATAAAAATTAATTGTCTTTTTATGCTTTTTGAAGTTAGGAAACAATTTTTGCCCATAATTTTGGTAATAAGTGACTAGTTCTAAATATAACCATAACCACTAAGTCCATACTAAAAGAGAAGAGGAGGATAACTCCAAATTAATAGCTGATTAATTTGGAATATTTATTTTTTCATTCATTAGATATTTATTGATATATTCATTCATAAAAGTCACTATTGTTTGAGATTGAGATTCTACATTGAACAAACCAAAGGACCTGAGTTCTTATAACTTACACTATGATACCATTTTAGGGAACTGAATAAACAGAGGATGAATGAACAAATGGAAAAAAAGAATCAGTTCAGGCTGTGATAAGTGTTATAAAATAAAGTAAAATAGGGTTTCCAGTGGAGAAGAAATGATAGATAGATGGTAACACTACTTTCAATTGCTCCCTCTAATTCCAGCCCACACAAATAATTAATGGGTGAAGACAAGAAGGATTAGTATGTGATTTCTCCACAAGTGCTAGAAGTTTCTTTTTGTCTATTTTGTGTTATGTTAAAGAAAGATTTCTTTGTTATTTAATTTAAGAAAATTATCAACCTCTATTTGGGATATAAAACTGAGAATATGAGTAAAAATAAACCTACATTTTTTTAGAAAATGTGGCTCTTTATACACTAGAATGATAAATTTATGCTCTTATAAAAGCCTCAGAGGCAGTCTAATACTAACTTCATTTGAAGAGTGTGTAAGATAAGGTCCAGAAGGTAAAATGACTTGCCCATAGTTATAAAACCTATTATCAGGATAAGGATTAGACAATACTTTTAAACAGGATTAAGACTCAAAAATTCTGTTGCACTTTCTAGATAACAATTTTTCTTTTATTTTCATCTGATTAGACCAATTGGAACTTTTATGCCTATAAAACATTTACAAGATTAACAGAAACCAAAAAATGATTTTGATTTAAAATTTCTAAGTAGTTTCATATCTTTTTCCCCTTACTCAAAATTCCTGCAAATTACAAAATAAATAATTTTAAATAAATAATTGCCCATAAACTAAAAAATTGTTCTTAAAAATATATTTATTTAATATTTCCATTTTATGGAGGAGACTAAATGATTTTTAAATTTTGATTTTTTTGGAAGTAGAATGAGGTTGATTTTGGCTGCCTTCATTTGTAGGAATTCCTGATCTGGGTGGCTAACACTTTATGTTATCTCTGTAATGTGGCTTAGCTGCTTAATTCAGTCTTAGCTGTGTGTTGTCTTCTCTACCTTCTTGCTGCCCACACTGCCCCTCTAAGTGCCACCTGTAGAGACAAAGTCTGTTTTCAACTGTCTGTGGGCATATTCCAACACAAGCCTACCTCTCATCTCATTTCAAATCTCCTGCCTTTCCAAGCTTCAATGTCACCAGTTTATGGAGGTAGATCATCTCATTGGTGTCTGCAGAAGGATAAAATAATACCAGTTAACACACACACACACATACACACACACACACACACACACACACACACACACACTTTCACTATTTCTCCCCAAGAATAGAAATTACTGACAAATTTTAGGCTCCTATCAATAGTAACCATGTCATTCTACACATGGGGAAATAATGATTTATACAAAATTTTCTGTTGCTGCTGTCACTAATGGAGATTATTAATGTAGAAAATCTGAAACATTCTGATCTTGCAGTAAGCCTAACACAGATATTTCTAGCAGAAGGCCTACATCAGCTTGCTTACCAATCAATATGCCCCCTCTTTGTAGTTGTGTGGTTCCAGGAATGTCTGCTTACTATGATATTTTATGATAGCCTATCATTTTTTTCTTGGTCTCTGAAAAATTATAATGGGAAACTACAAGATATTTTTTCTTGGGGGATAAGGTTTTGGAAGAAGATAAGATTTGGCATACGTTTGGCAGAAATTAAATGGGGTGGAAGCTATTTAGGTCGAACAAATATAATCATTCATGATAAACTTAGTCAATATTAATGGAGGCATAATTACCAGATAAATTCAAATGATTACCAACTCCAGATTGTACTGAGAAGTCTACACTTACAGACAAGCTAGAAGAGCACTAGAGTTGGAATGAGATCAGAGTGAATTCCCAAAGAGAATAGCTGTTCTCATAGTGACACATGATTTTAACCATTACCCTGTGATCATCTATAGATGGATGATTACTGGAAAGACTTGCAATCAATTATTCCTCCAGATGTTCTCAATTCCATCATTCAAACTGTAAACAAACAAGCTGAGTTTGGGTAAATAAAACATGTAAATCTTAGTTTCCCAGAGAAATGACTGCCAATTTAGCTTCGGTGGCAGGACATTGGTCATATCAAGAGACATAATATAAATAAAAACCATAGGTTTATCATTATATATATTGTGAAAATAGAGATTTCCACATATTCCCCTGAATTCATTTTTCTAAAGACACTTAGGAGAAATTCTTTATTCATATTGCTAAATTTATCTATATTTTAAAAAATAATTTTGACTTTAGGAACCTAAAGCCTCATTGCTAGCTAGGAATCCGTACCATGTCTGTGGTCATCTATAAGAAATACATGATTTTTAGTTATTTATTTTTACTAGTCTCATTTCTTACTCTTAGTTTTGAGCATTCTTATTTTTTCTGTTTTTATATTTAAATGATACAGCTGTATTTGTGTAACCTAGAAAATGGCCTGAATGCTTTATGAAACAAGTTGAGGGATAAATAAATACACAGCTTTGCAACTATGAGTGATTTTGAGCAATTTGATTGATCTTTCTAAATAATTACTTTACATGTAAAATTGAAATATTATCTGCTATATTATTTTGAGAATTAAAATGGTAAAACATTTTGAGTACCAAATATGATATGCAGAATCTATTAAATTCCTTTAAAAAGTTGTTTAGGTCTGAATTTATATATAGTACTAAGGATAAAATTTCAAGAGATTTACTGATAGAGTATAGCCAAAAGAGAGAAATACTGATGATGTCATTGCGATAAAAAATGTCATTGCAATATTACAAAATTTCTCTCTTTCAAAACATAAAACAAAACTCCAAATTGCATATCTGTGTGTGTGTGTGTGTGTGTGTGTGTGTGTGTACATATCTGCACATGTGTGCTTAAGTATGTTTGAAAAAACAAAGATGACATGAAAAATCTAACTTAAACCATGGCTTCCTGTTAGGTGAGACTAGAAAGTGGAAGAGAGAATTTCACATTTTAATTTATACATATTTTAATTAATTAATTAATTAATTAATGATGCTGGGAATCATAACTAGTGGCATTCTATTTCTGAGCTACACCACCAGCCCTATTTTATTTAGTTTGAAACAGGGTGTCACTAAGTTGCTAAGTTGCTGAGACTGGCCTTAAACCTGCAATCCTCCTGTCTCAGCCTCCCAAGTATTAGGATTATAGGAGTGTACCACCCATGCCAAGTTTATACATATTTTTAAATAGAAAAAATGGAGAAAAGGTAAAGGGACCATTGGAAATTTTGACAGGAGTTTTTATATTTTCTGTCTTTTATTTTGTCTATTTATTATTTTAGTCAATGACATAAATATTACAGTAAGATGAGTTACTGAAGAAGGAAGAATAAGCTGAGAGGTCTGAGAATTTACTTTGTTTATTTTTTTTTTCATGTTTTTATTGGTGCATTGTAGTCTCACATCACAATGAGTATCAGTTTGGTGTTAACATACATGCACACAGCTCTTGGTGTCCCTCCCCCCCACCTCCCCCCCGCCTCCCCCCCACATGTAGCACTGAGAATGATGTTGGCATAATCTCATATATACACCTTGTTTATGACAG
>PVJS01028276.1:0-25621 GCA_004027185.1 Glis glis
GAACCCGGATCCTCCGGTCTCCGCCTCCCAAAGTACTGGGATTACAAGCATGTGCCACCACTCCCAGCTTAACACCTACTTTATAACCAGCTTTTTTTCATATACTATCTCATTAAACATGCCAGTAACTCTGCAAAGTATTTAAGCATTTTTGAAGACAAGGAAATAAAGTCTTTGAGAGAGTGGGTATGCCAGTTTCACAATGTAAACATAGAGCTGTCTAATTCCAAAGGCCATGCTTGCATTCCATTTTACCAAAGTTCCAAAGAGAGGAGGTATCTGAAATACTAACTCTGAAACTAGGACCTATTATATCAATCAAAAATATAATGTACTCTTGTCTCTTAAAAGATAAAATAAGAAAATATTAATAGTGATATTTATTTGAGGCAGAATAGCCCTTACCACAAAAGTATTTATGAAGAAGGAACCACAGAATTGTAAAAAATTATTCTTACAAATAATTCATAATACTGATGTGTTAGCATGTCATGAAGAATTTAATTGAAATAGGATATCAGAAAATGTTCAATCATAAAAATAGAAAACTGTTAGTCTTCCAAACAGAGGGGATATTAATTTAGGGGTTAGTTACATAGATGTTAGAAAGGCTGAAAGAACCAAAAAGGAGAAACTGAGGACCTGGGGTTCCTAAGACCACACTAAGGCTCAATGATTTACTAGAACAGTTCACGGGACTCAGAAAAACTGTTATTCTCACAGTTACAGTTTATTACTGTAAGGGAATACATCATCTCACCCCAGTTAAAATGGATCTTACCCAAAAAACCAAAAATATAACAAATGCTGCTTAGGATGTGGAGAAAAAGGAATTCTCATGCACTGTTGGTGGGAATGTAAGTTAGTAAAATCATTATGAAGAAGAACAGTATGGAGGCTCCTCAAAAAAAAACTCTAACATATGGTCCAGTTATCTCACTTCTAGATATATACCCAAAGGAAATGATATCAGCATATCAAAGAGAACTGCATGTCAATGTTTCCTGCAACACAATTCGCAATAGCCAAGATATGGAATCAACTGAGGTATCGATCAATGGATGGATGGGTGGATAGATAAAATGTGGTTCATATAAACAATGGAATGTTATTCAGCCATACAGAAGAACAAAACCTAGCAAAAGGGATAGAACTGGAGAATATGAAGTAAAATAAGCATGAGACAGAAAGACAAGGGCCATGTGTTCTCTCTCATATGTAAATGTTAAAAGTAAACATCGATCTGGATGTAGAATAGTGATTATTAGAGTTTGGGAATGGGAGGGAGGAAGGAAGAATAAAGGTAGGCTGGCCTTGATCAGTTCACGCAGTATGCAGGTATTGAAATATCACAATGAACTTCATTAATATGTACAATTAATACATGTTATGAAAAATAAAGGATAAAGATTAAATTCAGCAAAGAGAGAGAACGATGAACAAATCTCCAGCTGTCCTCTCCCAGTGTGCATTCAGGCATATAGTGACTGTCTTCAGCTACTCAGAGAAAAAAACAGACATTCATCATAAATAACATTATCAGCCTTTACTATGTAATTAAACTTGTGCCTTAAGCTCCAGGGCCTCAGGAATACAAAAGTAGGTATTCACTATAAATCATTCTGTTACTATCAACTATCTGATCACACAGGTACTTCACGCCCTAAGGCCTGAGACATAAAGAAATACTCTTATTAAGTAGAATATTCCAAGGGCTTAGAATTCATCTCCCCAGAGCCATGCAAGAGCCCTTCCTAAAGATAGGCCTGCCTAGTGAATGTGCAGGATTCCTGCACCTGAGGCCTGCTGAGTTAACACTTTCTGCACAGGAGGAAACCCAGATATACTGTCAGTAGGAGATAGTAACATCCACTTCTAGCACTGACTCAACAAAGAGAAACACCTTGGAGAAGCATCTACATAGCTGGTGCTAGACAGCTTGGTGGTGGGAACAGGGATGGGAGTGGACAACTGTAGCCAGGAAGGTTCAGCTATCTTGTTTTGAGGGGCTGTTACAAAGACAGAGCTGGGGGTGCCTAATGGTGCAGCATAGAGCTGAAATTGTCTTCTTTTGCTGGAACAACACTGTTAGAAATTAAAAATCAGAAGCTTCTCCCCTTTTCCCTCCTCATTTCCTTCTGAATCCCCCCTTAGGCTTTTCTCTCTAATACCTTCCTGGACAAAAGAGACTGAGAAATAGAGTATGCATACTCATGCTTCAGAAGAGTCAGTAGTCACAGGATAATAAAACACAATGTCTCTGAAGTCTCCCTTTCTGTTCCCAAGAACAGAAAGTTAAGGAAACAATAAAAGCAGACCCAGACTGTAATGTTCAGTTAAGCATGATCCTGCAGAACCTTGACTCTCTCCATCACTGGAAAGTAGGACAAACTAGTATGATCTGTAGAAATTGCTTTCTTGCATGAATGCCAACACAACTGTTCCTTGAAATGCGGGTTGTGCAATGGAATAAAGCAAGCTGATGATGTCATTGCTTGTGCCCCTCTGCATGTGGGGACTGGTATAGAACACAGCACTGTGGAGAGGATAGCGCTCATTCAGCCAGTCACCTTTGGATGATGTGCCATGCAGGTTGAAGGGGCTACTTCCTGGTGAAGCACTGTGAAGGATGGAGGTACTAATTGTCTAACCTGTTGCCACTGGACCTTCCCCATAAACAATTTTCCATGAATCACATGCCATCTACTGGTGTCTTTTTTGGTCTCTCAGCAATCTATTTCACTACACTAGCACAACTTGTCTGGGAAAAGTACAATAGGTAAGTAATCATACTAACCTTTAGAAAACTACTAGCTAACAGCAGAATCCTAACTTAACACTTTTGTTTTGTTTTTACTTCTATACCAATGGTCTTTCCACCATATTTTGATAGCTAAATTGGTGAGGAAAGTGATTAGGCAGAAAGTGTGATGTAGACCACCAAGGAAGCATTGTATAACCTCCAGTTTCTATAGGAAAGAACTTTTCAATTAGAATCCAATAGCAAAATTAAAAATTATGATTTTTTATACTGGGGGTTGAAATCAGAGGAATTCTAACTTCAAGTTACACCCCCAATCCAACCCATTTTTTATTTTTTTTTACTTTGAAACAGTGTCTCACTAAGTTGCTGATGGTCTTGCTAAGTTGATGAGGCTGGCCATGAACCTGCAATCCTCCTCTCAGCTTGTCAAGTACTGGGATTACAGGCATGTGCCCCCACACTGGGATATATAATATTAAAACTACTGTATCCTTCTCAACTTCCTCTTTGATTTTAGTTGATTCACAGTTAACTCTGGTTGGAGTATCCTTATCCAAAAAGTGATTAATAAGTACTATGAGTTCAAGTTAAGATCTGAAATAACCCATTTAGGGCTAGGAAACAAAATGGTCACCCAAACTCAATTTTCTAAATTGACAATGCATTGAACTTACATTCTTTTTAACTACTTGATTTTTGTTGATCAGTTTTCAAAAATTCAATTTGTCTTTCCTCTGCAGATAAAGGGCAGAGGGATAAAGAAAGTATCACCTGTTCAGTCTAACAGATGAATGATTTCTTTTCCTTAAGATTAAAGTCTTTAGGTGAAAGGCCATCTGTTGTCCAAACATATCAGCAGTCTGTCTATGGTAGGCAATATATAACTGCTAGCAACACATGTTAAATGCACACATGTTTCCAAATTTCTTACTATAAAATAGTTTTATAACATATTTACGTCCATGGCAGTCCTTCACCTGTGAAGGAATAACCAATTCTGGAGTTTGAGAAATTTATAACAACCTCCGGAGACAAATAAATCTTTTTAAGATTTCATTTTTTAAAATATTTCTCATATTATATAGTAATAATTTTTTGGTATAGGCCTGGAGTATGCAGGTTTAATAAACACCCTAGGTTGTCCTAGTTTAAATTAGGTATTACTGGTCAAAATATTTACCTCCAGGTTTGCCCATTTAGTGGCATATTTATTCAATTTCTATCATATTTATCCAATATTATGAGTATAATCACCTAGGTAAGTTCCAATATTCAACTTAGTCTCTCATACATAGATCTGTATGTAATTAAAGAGTTTAGAAGTGGAACTTCATAAAAATAAAGTTTGCTAAAAAGGACTGGATTCACACACTATTAATAGAACTTTATACAGGTTATTTCTCAATGTTGTACAGTAAGATAATATAAATCTCCAGGTTCTTTTCTCCTCCCTGAGAAATGAAGAATAATTCATTGCCCATGTAATTAAGAGAGGTGCTCTATTTGATTTCTAAATTGTTGGTTACAGACATCATCTTTGTGGGTGTATTGAAGGCAGGAGTGGTTGGTTGTGTTAAATTTTCCCAGAACAAATGAATGACTTCGCCAGGTGTGGTGGCACATGCATATAATATCGGTACTTTAGAGCTGAGACAGGAGTATCACAGGTTCAAGGACAGCTTAGCAATGTAGTGAGACTTTCAGAAGCCTAGAAAGACCCTGTTTCAAAATAAAAAATAGAAAAGACTGTGGGTGTAGCTTAGAGGTAGAATGCCCTGAGTTTGATCCCTATACCACAAAAAAGAATGACTTCATGATTGATATTAATAACTTTAAGACTGCTTAAGACTGGCTCGAAAGATAAATGGAATACATACTGCACAAGAATTTAGTGCTCCTTCCTGTTCAACCTCAAGTACTCAGCTCCCTCTTCACATCCCAGTAGTAAATTTGAGACTTTTTGTTTAAATATATTCCCATATTGAACAGGTTATATATGTATGATGGATTTCTGAAATGCTGATGACAAATAAAATAAAAAAATCATTTACTTCTTTGAAGGAAGTTTATAATCAAATCTGTTTTATTGTGTCTAGTTGCTTCCCACTAACTTTTCCCAAGGTCTTCCTACCTCAGTGTGGAAATGCAGAACTGTTTTACTTCACTCCTTGGGGAGCTAGCTACATTGCTGTAGATACTTCCAATCTGTCACCTTTCAGTCTACAGCAGTTTTATAAAGGTGAACATGCACAATTCTTTTTCACTGTGTTCCTCTTATGTATTTATGTTACCATTAAATGTCCCCTAAAAGCCAAGTGTCTCTAGGCTTGATCTTTAGCCTGTTGCATTATTGAAAAGTGATGAAACCTTTAAGGGGTGGGGCCTAGTGGGAGATGGTAGGTTACTGAAGAGGTGTGCCCTTAAAGGAAGTATTGGGACCTTGACCCCTTCCTTTCTCTTTTGTGCTTCCTGAATGTCATCAGATGAACAGGATTCCTTTTCCATCTGTTCCCTCTGTGATGCACTGCCTTGCCACAGAGCCAGAAGCAATAGGGCCAGCTGACCACCAACTGAAACCTCCAAAACTATGAACCAAAATAAGCCTTTTATTTTTTTATTTTTAAACATTTTGTCTTAAGTATTTCATTCATTATTTAGTTCAATTCCATCATTAAGTAGTTATATTCTGATTCATCTCAAGTGTTTGTTACAGTAACGAAAAGCTGACTCACACATCTAAAAAATGAATTGCATAGATTCTCTTCTTTGCTATAACTTCCCTATGTTCTCCTACTTTAATCTTTGTACTGTCTTTTCAAAGTGTACATTGTTATCCTAAATTGTGTCATTTAAATAGAAATACTTCACTTATGATACAGTGAGTGAGCTTTGCAGAGATCCTTCACTTCTACTTCTGATTCACTCAATTCCTGATGGGATATTTATCACTGAGATCGGTATTGACTCACATAAATAAGAACACACTTGGCAGAATAAAAAGATCTAACAATAATAAACCCTAGAGTGATTCTGTTCAAGATATAAGCCAGAGGATAGTAAAATTAAAAAGTACAAATGAAAGTTTTTAAAGTAACTACGACAGTGATATAGTTTAATTCAAACTTTCCTGCTTCTCTAGTCCCTACACCTCATGCCCATAAAGGGTTTGGTGAACCCCCAACCTGGAAGACTTCTAGGAAAGTCAAATATTGTTTTCCTCCATGCTGACTCAGTTTGGCCACTACAATGTCTGCTTAATGATGCTGATTTTAGCTCTTTGAGTTTAATAGAATGATGCTAATCACTCCTTCCAATGGTAACTTTGTACATTTGAGGAAGGGCATTATATTCTCTTTTATGAGCAAATCTTTCATATTTCAACAGAAATACATGTTTTTAAGTTCATTCACCCTCCTAGTCCAAGTCTTCTTTCATGTATAGTTTGTGATAAGCAGATTTGGAGCTGGAGTATTTCTTCCAGTAGAAATTTATTTTTCTGTTACTGGAGCCTATCAGATTAACTTTACTCATACCCAATTACATTGCCGCCTTATTGCACTTATTTCCCCTCAAACCTCTGTCATAGGCAGAATAATTCTCACTTCGCAAAGACACTATAGCCTAGTCCCAAGAAGCTGAGAATATGTTATTTTACATGGCAAAACACACTTTATCGAAGTGATTGCATTAAGGACATTGAGAAATGGGGATTATTTTCAATTATTGGGATAGGATTAATAATAATCACACTAATAATCCCTCTAATAATCCTACTTGTAATTATCCAGTAGGATCAAAGTAAGAGGAGATGTTACAGCAGAAGGTAGAGGGATAGTGTAATTTGAGGGAATCCAACAGCCACAGAATGTGGGCAGCCTCAAAAATCTGGGAAAGGAAAGCAAGCAAGGGTTTCTCCCCCAGGACCTTAGAACTGCTGACACATTGATTTTATAACCATTGAGAAGCCGGGCATGGTGGCACACACTTGTAATCCCAGTACTTTGGGAGGCGGAGACTGGAGGATCTGGGTTCGCGGCCAACCTCAGTGCGCATGCGCGTGCGATCTCTCTCTCTCTCTCTCTCTCTCTCTCTCTCTCTCTCTACCTAGTGAGGCCCTCCGCAACTTCGTGAAACCCGGTTTCAAAAATAAAGCATAAAAAAAAATAGGGCCGGGGGTGTAGCGCAGAGGTAGAATGCCCCTGCATTCAATCCCCTGTACCGCAAAAAAAAATATATATATATATATAACCATTGAGATCCATTGTTGAACTTCTCACCTTTGAAATTTACACTAAGAAATTTGTGTTGTTTTAAACTACTAAGTTTATGGATACTTGTTGTAGCAGCATTTGGAAACTAATAACAATATCTAAAGTAATGTTTATCATACTTCTTCAACTTATTCTTCAGAACCCTATGAAGCAAGTTTACATTCATTCTCTTAAAATATTAAATTATTGGATTCTTCTCATTTCTTCCTTCCTCTAACATATTTTAAATGTGGATTTTGTCCTTATTTACTAGCCTTTTCACTATCCAATTACCAAAACACCAACAATAAAATATGATGGTTAACAATAAGTAATATAACAATATATCTAAAATACAATTGAGACTTTATGTACAATATAAATTAAACTTATGCCATATATCAACCATTGTAAGAAGAATTTTGTATTCATTATGAATTATCAGGTTTAATCCTCACAACCTCCACCTTACTTGGTAGATGTTATTCTCATATATAAAATTACTAAAATGTGGTCAAGCAACAATTTCCCTAATAATAATGTTGGCAGTAAATGGAGTTAGGATCCAAACTTTTTTGATGTTTTATCTTTTTAAAATTTCTAACATAATCATATGAATAAATGACTATATATAATATGCATGTATATATTAATATCCAGATTTTTCTAACAGTAAAATTGAAAGGTTTCATTACTTAACTTAAACAATTACATAATTTTTAATTTGCAATATGGAATAGAATAGAAAATGTTTCTCAATGCATTAAAACACAAGCAAAGTAAAAATATCAACCTCTACCTAATATTTATTTCTTTATTTTTATACTTTTATCAGTACATTATATTCTCCCATCATAATGTAGTTTATAGTGATAGTGACATACATGCACATAGCACTTTGTGAGTTTTCCCTCAACTCCCTCTCCTCCCCACTCCCCACCTTCTTCATACAAGATATTGAAATTGACATTGGTATTCTTACATACCTACATAATGTCAGTGGAAGTGTTTCCTTCATTAATTCTCCCTCTCCCCCCTCCCTTACTCCATTGGAGTTTCTCCTTCATTATCTAAAGTTCTAATTTTTATAAGGACAATTTCATTAACAAATTGTTCATCAATTGATGAATTGTCAAGTCTTGATTCCTTAGGTTGACCTATATACAAATCTCAGCTGGAACACATATTTGTTTGAATCTCATTCTGAAATAAAGCACTTTTAAACTGTCATGAATGTCTAAAAAACAAATAGGGGCTGTTAATGGAATTTTCGTTTATATTAATTTAAAAGAACAAATCTTTCTCCTAAGAATGTTCAATCACTCTATTTACCTTGATTCTTTGGTAGATAGAATGTCAACTTAAAAAATTGTAAATCTACATGGGTCAGATATTATTAGGTAGTGCTCCATGAACAATTAGTTGCTATGCAACAATCTTTAAACATATAATATTAAAGTATAATGAACTCAAGCTATGCATATATAAATAGGACGTGAAAATAGAAATAGTGGTGTTTAGTGTTTAGCATACATCTCAAAAACTCAATGTGCTATAAAATTCTCTCTTCTATAAAGTAAAACATCTATATTTTAGCAAAAAAATGATCAAATATACTGGTAAATACTATTATTCACTCAAAATATCAACTGCTAATGGGTGAAGTAAAAATACTTAGTTTGTGTTGAGCTTTATTGAAATAGGAAACAATTTACTTCAGAGGTATATGAACAAATCCACTTATGGGTCTGAATTTGGTAAATCATGAGCTATTGATTTTAGGTAAAAGAGTTATCTATAAGATATCTCAGTTTCTATTCTGAAAACAGATGCTCAATTACCATCATCTGAAAGCATGTTCTAGATATATCTCTACAACTACAGTCTTCAATTTAACACCAAACTATTGTGTCTGCATGAATGTAACGTCAGTGATGATTATAATGGTAGTTTTCTGCCTTTCTCTTACCCATAGTGATTTTCTTTCTGAGAAAAACAAATGAACAAATCATATATCTTATGAATTTTTCTTAAATACTATATATATTTTTGAAACATATAAGAATGATCCTATTTGTTCTACTGTTAATATGTATGATTTTCACATTTTAAATATGTGTGCTCCCCAATTCATATGTTGATACATAATCCACAATGCAATAGTATAAAAATATGGGACTGGGACCTTTGGGAAGTGAATTAAGTCACGAAGTCTTCATTCTCATAAATGGGATTAGTGCACTTACCAAAAAGAACTGGGGAGCTTATTCCTCTCTTCCACTACAGAAGGACACAGTGAGAAGGTGCCATCAATGAAGCAGAGACCAAACCCTCAACAAACACTGATCTGCCAGCACCTTGATTGTAGACTTCTTAGCCTCCAGAACTGTGGGCAATACATTTCTGTTGTCTACAAATTACTCAGTTTAAAGAATTTTGTTATAGCAGGCCAAACAAATACAATGATGTATGTATGTTTGAGTGAATGAAAGAAAAATACATGTAAATCTACACATATATTAAATTATATTTCCCCACAAGTTTATTTTTATAACTTATTAGTTTGGGATATTATATAATGTTAAATTCATAACACATATTGAATACAAATTATAATTTAAAGCACTGTGATTGAAATCATTGAACCCAGTTAATGTTTTGGTTCTGCACTCATAGCTATTTGGTCTTGGGCAAAACATTTCTCCCCTTTAAGCTTGTTTGATCATCTCTAGAATAAATACATTAATATATGACATGTTTGATTTCTATGGTGATTGGTTTGAAAAATAACTATAAATTAATTTATATATAAATTACATTTGATAATCAAATAGAGGTGTAAATCAGATTAAATGAGAAATATAGGGTTAAATCATACAAGTTAAAAATTAACAAAGTTCTCTTTTTTGTATGTTTAGTTTGCTTTATGAAGATAACCTTGGAAGGATTACAAAAAAAAGGGAAGATTCCAGCTTAATCTAAAAGATTTGGAGGGTGAAGATATTCCTGTTAAGGGGAATTACAGAAATTCATGTAATTCTGACCAATTACATGGTCAGAAAAGAGATGGCTATCTTGGGAGAAGTGGATAAATCATTTTTCCTGAAATGAAATGTTCATGTTGATTAACAGAGGATTGATTAACAGATTTTGATTAACATTTACAAAGACTGGAAAAAGAAATACAGTGTAGAACTTTGATTACAAAGTAAAAGCTACATGATGATCGAGAAGAAAAAAAGAAGAGAGGAAGAAAGGAAGATGGGAAGGAAGAGAGAGAGGAAAGACACAAAAACAAAAGAGGTGGAGGGATGAAAGGAGGGAGATGGCAAAAGGAAGAGATAAAGAATTAGAAAAGAGACAACAGAAAGTAAATGGTGCTCACTAGAGTTCTACTATGTAACAGTCATTATGCTAGGTTCCTTCATGTAATCTAATATAGTACATATAATCAACACAGACATTTTCATCTGCACTGCAAATTTTAAAAGCTTGGAGAATTTACATATCATTCTACAGCCCCAATGTGAAAAAAATTTCAAATTTTGCTTCATTTTTAACTAAACACCCCATGACTTTTTACTATGAGATGTTGTCTTTTACTTAACCTATGTGTGAGGAAGACCTTTTGTGAGGGTGAGATGTTAGGGATGTAATATAATCATGTTAAAGGCAGCTTATCCAACTACCATATCAGCACTTAACATGTTTCATTGTCCTATACTACTAACAGATATTGGGAAAAATACACATTAAATAAAAAAAAAACCTATTCCAACTCAGCATGTCTAAGAGTGGCATTAGAAAATCTTATGCAGAAGGATATCTTGCATAAGAGCCAACATCCTCAGAAATTTCACAGAATTTGTTAGATATGACAATTTTTGTTAACATAATCATCTGCTCAGATGAATGAAAAGAATTGTATCCTGAACTGTACTTAGATGCCCTGTTTACATATCCATTTTATCTGTTCAAAACCTTTGGGATTTTCTCAAGGGTTAATTTCTTCTAAATTAGGAGACCAACTGCCCTTTGATTTTATCATCTTCATGTCACCACCTACTTAAGAATTGTATTCAGAAATGGAGATGAAAGCAAAAAATAAAACAGATAAAAAAGATGTATTCTAAAATGGCAATGATCTTTCCCAATTCATATAAAGATGTGCAAGATTCTTTTTCTTGAATAGCTTAGCCCAGACCAGCAGGGATCCTGAGAATGTTGGGATTTCTCTTCACCTGATAATTTGAGGTCACATATGACCAAGGCTGAGGAGGCTCCTCCAGTTTCCAGGTGAAACTTGGAACATGGTCCACCCCTTATAAACCATAAAATAATGTGCTGAAACAGCCTTTTTCCTGCTTTCTATTACCAACAACTCATCCCTGATGTGACTACAACTTAAACCTCTCTTTTTGTTCAGATAGATTTGGTGAAAAGAATTCTTGTTTTCAAAGTTTCAAATGTGTTAGTTATTGAGATTCAGTTCTGTTATTTTTGTTTACAATTAATTACCTCTTTTTTCCTCAAAAAGTATCTTTACTACACTCCAGATCATACACTCATTTATACATCAGAGTATTAATGAGTATTGCCTGGATAATTATAATTCAGTTGCAGAAGACGTTTTCACTTTCTTTCTGAAAAAATGGGGAAAATCACCAATTTTATGAAGCTATAATTATATTGCTCTTTAATATCATATCTTCTCTTCTTTTCTTTTTGACTGTATTGGGGATTAAACCCAGAGGTGTTCTCCCACTGAGCTATATCCCCAGACCTCTTCTCTTATTTAATTCTAAGACAGGGTCTCACTAACTTTCCCAGGCTGGTCTTGAACTTGAAATCCTCCTGTCTCACATATCCACTTTTCTAAAGGCAAATGATTATCTCAGTCATTCAGGCAGAGCTCATTGGATTTGTAGCTCTACCTTTCTAAAATATTTAGCATCACTGACCATTCCCTTTCTGAATCTCTCTTCTCTATCTTCCTCCCTTTTAAATCATTACCTCTTTCCTCTTGCTCTCACTCTTGCTCTCACTCTCCTCTCTTTCATTGTTCTTTCTTAAGGGATTTTGTAGATTTTTTTATACACGTTTCCTTAAATGCCATTTTGTTCCCCATTGTCTGCCTTAGAGTCTTTTCTTTCTAAAAATATATTCCTTGGATAACAAGCCAGCCATATAGTTTTGTTTTAATGAACTTAAAATCCACATGTCTATTATAAATGTCATCATCAATGCTGTGCTTATATTCCCCTCTTGTTTTGGATGTATTACTAGTATCTCTAACTCTACATCTTGCACTAGGTTGAGGCTGTTTCTGTAGCTTGTATAGAGAAATAAAATACATCATTTGACATAGTATCTGTCTGCTTATTTTTTTCTTCTGGCAGTTAGAATATCAACTGTCCTGTGGTTGTTCAAATTTTTAGCTTTTTAGGGAACCTAAAAATAATGGTGGTATCAATTTACATTTGCAGCAACAGTGCGCATGGATTCCCTTTTCTCCACATTCTTACCACCATTTCAAATATTTTTTATATAAAAGTCATTGTAACAGGTATGAGGTGATATCTCATTGTGGATTTGAGTTTCATTTCCCTGATGGTTAGTAATGGAGAGAATCTTTTATTTTTTGGCCTTTTGGCCATTTGTCATCTTTGGATGAATGTCTATTCAAGTCCCTTGCTATTTTTAGATTATTTGTTTTTTGTTTGTTTACTATTGAGGTATAAGAGTTTCTCACTAATTTTGGATACCAACACTTTATCTGATGTATGGTTTATAATATTTTTCCCATTCCATTTTGTTTCCTTACTGTACAGAAACATTTTAGTTTATTGTAATCTTGTCTATTTTTTGCTTCTGCTTTCAATGTCATATACAAGAAATTACTAACAAAGCCAATGCCCAGACTTTTTTTCTCTAAGTTTTCTTTTAGAAGTTTTATACTTTTGGGCCACCATATGATCCTAGTGGAAATATGTCCAAAGGAACTAAAATAACTTCTGAAGAAATAACTGCCCTCCCATATTCATGCAACATTATTCCTGATACATAAGACAGGGGAACTACCTAAATATCCATTAACTAATTGATACATAAAGAAAATGTGATAAATGCATACAATGCACTATTATTTAGCCTTGAAAAAATAGAGAGTCCTGCCATTTGTGACAATATGGTTGAACCTGGAGGACATTATACTAGGTGAAATAAGACAGATAGAGAAAGACAAATACTGAAGGCTACAACTTATAGATGAATCTAGAATAAAACTCATAAAAGCAGAGAGTAGAATAGTTGTTGACAGGAACTAAGGAGAAAGAGAACACAGTGAATGTTAGTCAAAGCCTACAATGTTTCACTTATACAAGAATGAACACCATAGAGAGCTACTCCACAATATAGTGCCTATTGTTACCAAGAACATATTTACTACTCAAAAATTTGCTAAAAGAGTAGATCTTATGCTGTGTTCTCATTCCATAATAATAATGATGATAATGATCACCCTTTAAATTTTTCTTTGGTACATTGTAGTTACACACCATCGTGAGGCCATTCTGGTCTCTCTCTTCATTTTCATGAAGTCCCCCTTTCCTTTTTTATTCTCTCTAGTTCTACTAATGTTTTCTCTTGATTTTCTGAGTCTGGCTCATCTCACTTAGGAAAATGGTTAGAAAAATAATGATAATCTTATTCAAAATAAGAGGGTAAGAGGCAAATTTTGAAGGTTATATACAGATTTATTACATCAATTGTGATAAATTCACTGGGTTTATATATATATTTCCAAACTTATCAAGGTGCAGACATTATGCATAATTTTATGTGTCAAAAATGAATTACAAAATGTAAAGAAGAAAGAAATATTATGGCAATTCAAAAGAGGAATAAATTATAACCAGGTGGGAGAACCAGTGTTAAAGAAAGCTTTAGTAGACGTAGATAATAAAAATATTTGCAGAAATTTTCAATAAGTTACATATAGCACATTTCTTCTGTGTATTCTTTTTAAAAGTTAATATCTTAAAATTGAGGATTTTTAAAGTACTAATAAAATAGAGGATTTCTGCCTCTTTTTTATATTCTTCCTTAATGTATCAGGATATTTTGTAATGATCAATGTTATTTTAAGATGTTATCATCCTGAGCCAACATTCTGAAACTTCATATGTTTCCTGAGTAAAAATAAAAAGGTACTTTTAAGAGGCAACTCAGTAAATGAGAAACCAGTTATAATATATGTGATAATTTCAGATAAACAGAAAAACAATGTAAAAAATGAAATCAAAGGAAGTAAATATATTTTCATATATATAAATATATTTGAAAAACATATACATGTAAAAATGTGCATGTATGTGTGTATAAACACACACACACACACACACACACACACACACACACCACACACACACCTGGAAAAATGCACAGAAACTGTATCACCAATATATTGCTGATAGAAATGTTTTTTACAGCACTCCAGAAAAACAATTTTAAGTATCTTTGGAAAGTAAATGTGTTAATGATTGCCATTCTGATTGGGGTTAGATGAAATCTTAGAGTAGTTTTGATTTGCATCTCCCTGATTACTAATGATGTTGAACATTTTTTCATGTATTGGCCATTTGTATCTCTTCTTTCGTGAAGTGTCTATTCAATTCAATTGCCCATTTTTTGTTAGTTATTTGTTTTTTTTTAGTGTAAAGTTTTAAGTTCTTTGTATATCCAATGTTGGCAGGGATGTGGGGAAGTAGGAACTCTCCTGCATTGTTGGTGGGAGTGCAAATTAGTTTAACCATTATGGAGATCCGTGTAGAAATTCCTCAGAAAACTGGGAATGGAGCCACCATATAACCCGGCTATACCACTACTGGGTATCACTCCAAAGGGATTGAAACCAGAAAACCACAGCAATTTATGCATACCCATGTTCATAGCAGCACAATTCACAATAGCCAAAATATGGAACCAACCTAGGTGTCCATCAACAGATAAATGGATCGCAAAATTATGGGAAATACATACAATGGAATTCTACTCAGCAATTAAAAAGAACAAAATAATATCATTTACAATAAAATGGAATCACCTGGAGAGCATTATGTTAAGTGAGATCAGCCAATCACAGAAAGGAAGGGTAATATGTTTTCTCTCATATGCGCAAGCTAGGGAGCAAGGATGATACAAAAGGGCCTCCAGACAATGTGAAGAAACCTCAGTGGAGTCAATTAAGGGGAAGGGGAAGAATGAAGTTCATTAATGGAATTACTACCATTGACTATGTGTACACATGAGAATATACCAATGTCAATCTCAGTAGTCTGTATTGGGGGGAGGGGAGGTAGGGGGTGCACCAAGTGCTATGTGCATGTATGTTACAGTCAACTTGAATTTCATTGTGATATGAGACTATAATGCATCAATAAAAGCACAAAAAGTAAACATTTAAGTATCATAGAAATAGCAATTACAGTTCTGAGCTTTTACCCCAGGGAAATATATGCTCACACTAAAGATTTTATGTTCACACATAAAGATATAGTTGTCCATAATAGCTTTATTCATAATAACCAAAAGCTAGAAACAACCCAGATGTCCTTCAATAGGTGAATGTTTAAACAAACTGTATTGCATCTATACGGTGAAATACCACCACATGCCAAAAAGAAATGGACCTTGTCAACCTGGATGAATCTCAAGGGAATCAAGCCCAGTAAGAGGGAAGAACAATCCCCAAAGTTTACATGCTATATGGTTCCATTTATATAAAATTCTTGAAATGACAAAATTATAGGAATGAAGAAGAGATTAATGATTCCCAGGGACTAAGGAGTGAGTGGGGAGTGGGAATGTAGTTTTGTAAGTATAAAAATGCATCCCCAGGAATCCTTGTGGTGATAGAAATTCCATACATTTTAACTGTATCAATGTCAATATTATACAATAGTTTTGAAATAGGTTATTACAGGAAGAAACTAGGTAAAGGGCACATATTATCTCTACATAATTTTCTTAAATCTGTACATAAATCTATAATTATCTCAAAGTAAAAAGGGGATATTAAAGAATATCAATTATCATGGAACAGTGGCATGATTATAAATTCACATTTCTAGCAAAATAATTTTGATATGACAAAGAGAGAGGGGAGATATACAAGAATGAAGTAGTAGATGATAATCCATGGTATTTAGAAATATCAACTGATGTTACAATTCACATATTTATACCAGTACCAAATAGCATCTGATAATTTATCTCCTGTCACAGTAAACCACCAAAAATAGACAATTTAATACCAAGAAGATGAAGAAAAACAATTTAAAGTGCACAAGAAGACAAGGGGAAATGCAATAAGGTACAAAGGAAAATCTGTGAGAAAGTTCTTGTTCATTCTGCATCCCATAATGACTGGCAGAATTTTTACTTATGGCCTTTTATCTAGAGGCCATGATCTAGCACCTATATAAGAAAGAAAACAATTGTATTTTATAAAGATAAAATATACCAGTAGAAAATTAGAAACTTTGTGTTATCTCTTAATAACAGAGAAGCTTTAAGAGAGAAGTAATGAAACGGCAGAGCTAGCATGTTACAGGTTAATGAATTGCTGGTCTAGATAGTTCAATCAAAGTAGGCCAATACTGATGTGCCTTTAGAAAGACAGATGAGATATTTCATGTGTCATTCAATATAATGAATTGTCAGGGAGAAAAAAATTTCCAGTATGTGTATAATCATTTATGAGCAGTGGAGGAAGAAACTAACCTACTAGAAGATGTATTTCAATTCATCTAAGAAAGGAGCAAGGGCATTTTTGAGAATACAGAAAAATGCATTTAGTTTTATTTTCAATAATAGATTACTTTATAGAAATTACCTATTTTTCAAATGACACATATATTAAAGGTAAATGAATAAATGCAGTCTGGTTATCTTATTACAATATATATGAAAGTATTTCCATTCACTAATTTAAAAGAAGGTCAGTGTGAGGAAAGAATTTCAGATAGTGACAGAATCAGAACTGAATCTGCCCAGGAGTAGAACAGCAAGGACATTCAGAGCTATATGTAAGGTATTTTCACATCTTATATGCTTTGCATGGAACTTAATAAATACTCAATATGCTCTTGAATAAAAGAATGAGGAAAAATTAATTCTAAAAAGTGTTAGGCTTTTTAAGTAAGACTGTGTGCTAAGATTTTCACATTTACAACTACATTTATATTTTTCATTTACATTAATCCTCATGCCCACCTTTGCAAGGTATATATTATTATGCACATCTTCAGTGAGAAAAACTGAGGCTCAGAAATATGTACTAGCTTCCCAAAATCAACATAGCTTGTACATGGCAGAACTGGATAGGAAGGCATCCTCTATAACCTAAATTACTTCAAATTTCTTTCCCTCTTCTATTTCATTAATTTTTTGTAAAACTCATTGCATATTGACAACAGATGTAAGAAAATGTTTTAGAGCAGGCATTTTAGATCTCCGCATAGGTCAGTTTCCTTGGTGACATCATCAGATTAAATGAAATGGGAAATAGGTACTAAAAATGTCATAAGAAACCTAATGATGTTCCTTAAAAGTAAAATTAAGGTAGAGATTGCTTGTCATTTTCATTGAAAATATTTCTTCCCTCCTCCTCTAACCACTCTCCATGGAAATTATACATTCAATTTGATTTCAACATTTAGTAAAACAGCTGTGAAATAGCACTCTGTTTCAAAGTAGGCCAGAAAGGAAAGATGTGCATTGCAGAAAAAATGGGCAATGACAAAGGGCAGGATAACAACTAGTGCTGACAAAAGAGACGACTAGATCGTTGATCTAGGTCAGATGAGTTCTAAGAGTTGAAACCAGCAGTAGAGTCCCCTACCCTTAGATCATTTCCCTTACTGTCTCTCAAACTCATCCTGCATTGACAACCCTCTGCCTATGGGCACTACTCTCTTAGGAAAGCTCTTGGGAGCCTTAATTATGTTTCCTTTGTCCAAAAAATGGCAGAATTTGGATTTCTATCTATGATGTACCAAGTAAATTTCCCCATTAAAAATATTATTAATCATGGAATTTGGCTCACTAAGTAAAAATGTATTAAACATTATGTCAATGGCATTTAGGGAACTTACATTCTCATTGGAGGAGACAGAAAACAAACCAGAGGAGCAGCAAAGAAAGATTTGAATTAGGGCTGAGTATGGGTGAAAGTACAGGAGGTTCTCCAGAGAAGACCTCAGTTGTAAACTGACCTTGGAATAAAGATTTACCAGAGTGGAGCGAATGAGCCCTTAAGACACCTAATGGAAAGAATTTTCAGGCAGAAGCAACAGTAACTACAAATCTTGAGGTAAAATTCTGTTGGCTGCATTGGAACAAGAGCAAGGTAGACAATGTGCTAAATAAAATAACTGGATAGCAGAATAGAGGGAGACAGCACAATTCGGTTGCTCTGAAACTTGGAACATAACCAGTCAGAAGACTTCTTGGCAAGAAAATAAAAGCAATCAGAACTCAATAGAAGAAAGACATGGTGGAACTGGATGTATCAGAGAGAGGAAAGGACAGAAAAGAGCTCTGCATGCCTCACCAGGTGAGCAGAGTGGAGGTGGCATCATCTTGGTAAGCCCGCATGGGGGCTGGCAGCTGCCAGGACCCAAGGTTCCCAGTGACCAACTCCAGCAAAGAAGCAGCAGAATCTTTTTGATCAAGTGACTGCAGAAAACCATCTTCAAATGTGACCTCATTCTTCTCTCCACATTCAAATACCTCAAGACTCAACTCCCCAGACTGCTCAGCCACACCACCCAGTGAAATCCTGCAAATTAAGCTAAACTCAGACTGAGAAATTCCAGAACCTTCCTACAGGACCGCAGGGGCTACATCCTACCTTGTCAAGACCACTGTGAATCTAAAGACTAACCAGTCAAACCACACAGTGAAATCCTATGCCCAAGGGTAAATTCATCAGAATGGTACAGTCTCTCCCTGCCAGAGCTTTGGCCCTGAACACAAGGAAGCCAGGAGCCAGCTGTGATCATGAGATCACAGCTAGAGGCTGGGAACTCTCAACACTCTCCCCACCAGCAGAGTTTGGGCTTGGCATGAATGCATGCCAGTGGCTGACAGCACTCCATATAATCATAACCAACAGATCAGCGGTGGTGTCCCTGGGCCATCAAAGCTCAGCCAGCTGGGGCACAACTCAGAACATTTGTGGCCCTGTGGAAAATTAAATCCTAACCAGCAGGCTGCAGGCTCTGAATGGAACATCATAGTCTCTGACCCTATGAAGTTTGGGCCAGAGAGCATGCTGACCTGCAGCCAATCAGAGACTCCTGTTTGCCTGCATTGACTAAGAACTATATCTTGTTAAAGAGGCTCTGGGGAACAAACTCAAAACTTTGATTATATGAGACAGATTCCTAGAGGCAAATATACACCTCATTATAGGCCTTATTATAAAAGGATAACAAATAGACAGAGGACTCTCACACAAAGAGGAAGAGGATGCTAAGACAACAGAAATACAAACTGGAGAACTCTGAGAACCTGAGAATGAAGATGAGCATGGAAACAATAACCCCCCCCCACACACACACACACAATTCAACAATAAGGGAGGCCACCAATACTGAGCTGCAGGAAATTCCAGGAAAATTCTACATTTTGATTTTCAATATGATCAAAGACCTCAGAAATGGAATCAGAGAATTTTAAAAGAAAGAAAGAACATGTGAATAGAGAAATTGAGGGCCTAAGTAAGAACTAAAAGGAGGCTTTAAAAGAAATGAAGGAGTCAATAAATGAATTAAAGACCTCAATAGAAACCACCTCTGGAAGGCTACACCACATGAAAAATAGAGACTCACTCTAGGAAGACAGCTTTTTCAAAACTGATCACACAGTCAACAATAAAGAGAAGACAATACAACAATACGATCAGAACATCCAAGAAATATGGAATAATTTGAAATGAACTAACTTATGGATAATATGCATTGAGGAAGGTCTAGAAGCACAAACCAGGGATATTAAAAACCTCTTCAGAGAAATAATATCAAAGAATTTCACAAACAGAAAAATACTTGGACATCCACATATAGGAGACATTCTGAACACTAAGATGACAAGATCAAAGAAAAACTTCTCCATGCCACATAACAATCAAAATGACTAACATTGAAGCCAAAGACAGAATCTTGAAAGCAGTGAGAACAAAAGAATTGGTGACATTCAGGGGCAAAACAATAATAATTACTCCAGACTTCTCAACCCAAGTCATAAAAGCCACAAGGGTCTGGTATAATGTACTCCAGATCCTGAAAGAAAATAACTTCCAACCAAGACTGCTATATGCAGCAAAGATATCATTCAAAATTGAAGGAGAAATAAAAACCTTCCAAGACAAGCAGAAACTAAAAGAATTCATGACTATAAAGCTGACATTAGAGAAGACACTAAAAGAAAAACACAAAGAAGAAAAACGAATTATATACCAGAACCAGAGAAGGAGAAAACTACACCAGATGGGCAACTAAGTGAAGGATAAATAAGACTATATCAAACAGAAAATATAACTCAAAATGAATGGAAAACAGAATCATCTCTCAATAATAACATTGAATGTCAACGGTCTAAACTGCCCAATTAAAAGACATAGACTGGCAATGTGAATTAAAAAACATAATCCAACTATATGCTGCTTGCAAGAAATTTACCTTACAGGCAAAGATATCCATAGGCTAAAGGTGAAAGGATGGAAAAAGATATACCATGCAAATGGAGACTGAAAACAAACAGGGATAGCAACACTTATATCTGATAAAGCAAACTTTAAGTTAAAACTTATAAGAAGAGACAAATCCAGTCACTTCTTAGTAATAAAAGGAACAATCCAGCAAGAAGATATAATTATAGCAATATGTATGCACCAAATGTGGGTGCACCCACTTTTATAAAACAAACTCTTCAGGACATTAGGTCTCAACTGGACCCAAATACAATAATATTGGGAGACTTCAACACACAGCTCATATCACTAGATTTATCTTCCTGGCAAAAGATATGTAAAGACTCTTTGGAGATAAAGAAGACTATAAACCAAATGGACCTAATAGACATATATGGAATATTCCAACCAATAACATCTGAACACATTCTTCTCAGCAGCTAAGTAAGGTTCTCCAAAATAGGCCAGCAAATTCAAAACAAATAATATAATTACCTGCATCTTTTCAGATCATAATGGAATGAAAATAGAAATAAACAAGAGGAAGACCAGAAGAAATCACATAATAACATGGAGATTGAATTATACATTTTTGAATAAGGACTGTATCAGAGAAGAAATAAGGGAACAAATAAAAAATTCCTAGAATTTAACAAAAAGAGAGACAACATAACAAAATCTATGGGACACTTTGAAGACGATTTTAAGAGGAAGATTTATAGCACTGAGTGCCCACATAAGAAAAACAGAAAGTCACCAAATAAACAACCTAATGACACACCTCAAGGACCTGAAAAAATAGGAATAGTCAAATCCCAAAACCAGTAGAATGTAGCAGATAATTTAAATCAGAGAAGAAAAGATTAAAAAGATTGATAAACCCTTAGCCAACCTAACCAAAAGAGAGAACCAACCCAAATTATTAAAATCAGAAATTAAAAAGGAGACTTCACCATGGACAGTGGAGAAATCCAAAGAATCATCAGAAACTTTTTGAAAATTTAGACTCCAATAAACTGGAAAACATAGAAGAAATGTACGGATTTCTAGATGCAACACAACCTACCTAAATTAAACCAGGAGGATATAGAAAACCTAAACCAACCAATACCAAGCAAAGAGGTAGAAACAGCAACAAAATGCCTTCCATCAAAGAAAAGCCCAGTTCCAAATGGATTCCTAGCTGAAGTCTACAAAATCTTCACAGAAAAACTAAACCAAATACTTCAAAAATTATTCCATGAAATCAAAATCCTTCCATCCTCCTCCTATGAGGCCAGTATCACCTTAATACTCAAACTGAATAAAGATCCCTCAAAAAAAGAAAATTACAGACCAATATCATTGATGAACATAGATTCGAAAATTCTAAACAAAATACTAATGATACACATTCAAGAAAATTTTACACTATAACCAAGTTGGTTTCATCCCAGAGATGCAAGGTTGGTTCAACATATTCAAATCAATGCATGTTATTCACCACATAAATAGAACAAAAGACAAAAATCACATGGTCATCTCAATAGATGCTGAAAAGTCATTTGACAAATCCCACACCCATTCATGTTAAAAATCCTGCAGAAAATCAGGACAGAAGGAACTTACCTCAACATCATTAAGGCAATTTACAATAAACCCAAAGCCAACATCATATTGAATGGGGAAAAACTGCAGGAATTCCCTTCAAAATCAGGAACAAGACAAGGGTGCCCACTTCAATAGAGTCCTGAGACTCTTACCAGAGTAATAAGGCAAGAGAAGGATATCAAAGGAATTCAACTAGGAAAAAAAGAAATAAAATTATCTCTATTTGCAGATGACATGATCCCATATTTACAAGAATCAAAAACTTAACCAAAAGACTTCTAGAACTGATTAACAAATTCAGCAAGGTAGCAGGATATAAAATCAATCTAAAATTGAGTAGCTTTTCTATATGCCAACCATGAGTCCACTGAAAAATAAATCCAGAAAACAATTCCACTCACAATATCATTAAAAACAATAAAATACCTATGAATAAATCTAACCGAGGAGGTAAAAGACCTCTACAATGAAAATTATAAAACACTAAAGAAAGAAATTGAAGAAAATATTAGAAGATCGAAAGATATCCCTTGCTCTTGGATAGGAAGACTAAATATTATCAAAATGGTCATTATAGTAAAAGTGATCTACAGAATCAATGCAATCCCTATCAAAATAACAATGTCATTCTTTGCCGACCTAGAAAAATCAGTCCCAAAGCCAGGCGTGGTGGCGCACGCTTGTAATCCCAGTACTTTGGGCGGCGGAGACCGAAGGATCCGGGTTCGTGGCCAGCCTCAGCTCTCTTTCTCTCTCTCTGTCTCTCTCTCTCTCTACTTAGTGAGGCCCTCTGCAACTTCGTGAGACCCGGTTTCAAAATAAAGTATAAAAAATAGGGCTGGGGTTGTATGCGGAGGTAGAACGCCCCTGGGTTCAATCCCCGGTACCGCAAAAAAAAAAGAAAGAAAAATCCGTCCCAAATTTTATATGGAGAAACAAAAGACCCAGGATAGCTAAAGCAATTCTCAGCAATAAGAAACATGCAGAAGGCATCACAATTCCTGACTTCAAATTATACTACAGAGCTATAGTAATAAAAACAGCATGGTATCATCACAAAAACAGACACATAGACCAATGGAACAGAATAGAAGATACAGAAACAAATCCGCACACTTGTAGTCAAATAATTTTTGAAAAAGGTGCCAAACACATACACTGGGGAAAAGACAGCCTTTTCAACAAATAGTGTTGGGAAAACTGGTTATTCATTTATAAAACATAGAATTAAACCTTATCTCTCATCCTGCACAAAAGTCAACTCAAGATGGATCAAAGACCTGGAAATTAGAACAGGGATTTTGAAGTTACCAGAGGAGGGCATAGGTCCAACACTCCAACACATAGGCACAGGTAGAAACTTCCTCAGTAAGATCCCCAAAGCTCAGGAAATTAATACAAGAATTAATAAATGGGATGGAATTAAACTAAAAAGTTTCTGTTCATCAAGGGAAACTATCAAGAGTCTAAAGAGAGAGCCTACGGAACAGGAGATCTTTCCCATCTATCCCTCTGATAGAGAACTAATATCTAGAATATACAAATTACTTAAAAGACTCAGCACTAAAAAAAAACCCAATCAAGAAATTGTTAATTGAACTAAATAGACACCTCACAAAAGAGGAGATACATGAAAAAATATTCAACATAGTTAGCAATCAGGGAGATGTAAATCAAAACTACACCAAGATTCCATTTAACCCCAATCAGAACGGAAATCATCATGAAGTCAAACAACAATAAATATTGGTGAGGATGTGGGGAAATAGGAACTCTTCTACACTGTTGGTGGGATTGTAAATTAGTGTAACCGCAATGGAAGTCAGTGTGGAGATTCCTCAGAAAAATGGGAATGGATCCACCATATGATCTAGCCATACCAATCTTCAGTATCATTCCAAAGGGACTGAAATCAGAAAACTATATTTATATATACATATCCATGTTTATAGCAGCACAATTCACCATAGCCAAAATATGAAACCAACCTAGGTGTCCATCAACAAATGAATGAGTTACAAAATTATGGGATATACACACAATGGAATTCTACTCAGCAATCAAGAAGAACAAAATAATGTCATTTGCAAGAAAATGGATGGAACTGGAGAACATTATGCTAAGTGAGATTAGCCAGTCACAGAAAGTGAAGGCTCCTATGTTTTCTTTCATATGCAGGAGCTGGGGAATAATCAGGATACCAGAAGAACTTCAGATAATGGCAGAGAAACTTCAGTGGAGCCAGGGAGTTGGTCTAGCGGAGAGGGGTTGGGGGCAGATCAATGTAGGAATCACTTCCATGGACATTATGTACATAAGTGAGAATACCAATGCTAATCTCGATATCCTATATGGGGAGGTGGGGGAATGGGGAGGGAGCTGGGGAAAACTCAGCAAGTGCTGTGTGTTATCGCTATGAACTACATTATAATGTGAGACTATAATGCACCAATAAAAGTATAAAAAATAAGTTGTAGGAAGACAAGATCAGCTCAGAGGTGCAGGAACAGTCCAGACCGTGTGTTAATTTATCAGCCCTTATGCTGATGATTTTTTATCTAAGTGACATGGGAAATCAACAGATACTTATGAGGAATGAAGTAATGACATCCAGTTTCAGTTTTGAAGGATCTCTCTGGCTGCTTCACAAAAATCAAATTAAGATTCTTGCATACCAGTCTATAGAAGAGAAAATGACAGTAGCAGGGGAAGCTGTGAAAAATGATAGGCTACTGAATATTTTTAAGAACAGATACAAATGATCTGCTGAAAAAAACAAAACAAGGAGATAATGTTAATGTCAAGTTTTGTAGTTCTCTGGTACTCATCAGCATTTCATTGCAATTCTGGATTTGATCCTTGGTTTTGCTACAAATCCAAACAGGGACATCTTCTGCCTGTTCTGAGCGTGCCACACTTTGCTGATATCCAAGTCTATTTTTTTCTTTTAGTGTTCAATTTTTGAAAAATATTAAGAATACGTAAGAGATCTACTTATAGGAAACCAGTGAAAAACCAAACAAACAATAAAAAACCCAAAGTCAACTGAACTCACAATGTGCTTAAGAAACTAGTAGGCGAAGCTGGGTACAGTGGCGCAGATTGTAATCCCAGTACTTGGGAGGCTGAGACAGGAGTATAGCAGATTCAAGGCCAGCTTCAGCAACTTAGCGAGGCCCTATTTCAACATAAAAAATAAAATAAAATAAGGCTGAGCATGTAGCTCAAAGGTATAAGGCCCCTGGGTTCAATTCCCACTAC
>PVJS01028277.1:5108-25722 GCA_004027185.1 Glis glis
TTCTTTTTTTTTTTTTTTGAGGTACGGGGGATTGAACCCAGGGGCATTCTACCTCCGAGCTACACCCCTGGCCCTATTTTTTATCCTTTATTTTGAAACCAGGTCTCACAAAGTTGCAGAGGGCCTCACTAAGTAGCTGAGGCTAGCCGCAAACCCGGATCCTCCGGTCTCCACCTCCCAAGTACTGGGATTACAAGCGTGCGCCACCACGCCCGGCTTAGTACCTACTCTTTATCAAGGGGAAGACATCCGTTGAGGATAGAAGTTTACAGAGGTCTGCACTGGCAGAGAAGGTTTGGGAGTCTGTGCAACCAGAGCTGGACCAGCTTTCTGTCTGGTAGTTAAATGGTAAGAGATACATCATTGTTATTTGCCATTGGAAAATCTTACTTTCAGACACATCTTCACAAGTGACCCCCACATACTATTTTTAATATGCTTTTATTGGTGCATTATAGTATCACATCATATTGTAAATCATGTTGACAGTAACATACATGCACACAGCACTTGGTGGCCCCTCCTTTCCCCTTTTCCCAATACAAAGTACTGAGATTAACATTGGTATCTTCACATATGTAGACATAATCGATGGTAGTAATTCCATTAATGAACCTCACTCTTCCTCATCCTTTCTGTTACACCACCTCCTTGGCTCCACTGAGGTTTCTCCTCCATTGTCTGGAGTCCCTCTGGTATCCCGATTACTCCCTAACTTCGCCATATTAGAGAAAACATATGACCCTTCACTTTCTGTGACTGGCTAAACTCACTTAAATAATGTTCTCCAGGTCCTTCCATTTTCTTGCAGATGACATAATTCTGTTCTTTATTTCTGAATAGAATTCTACTATGTGTATATCCCATAATCTTGTAATCCATTTATCTATTGATGGACACCTATGTTGGTTCCATAATTTAGCTATTGTGAATTGTGCTGTTATGAGCATGGGTATGCATATATTACTGTAGTTCTTTGATTTCGGTCCCTTTGAAAAGATACCCAAGAGTGGTATAGCTGGATCATATGGTAGATCCATTCCCCATTTTCTTTTCTTTTTTTGCGGTACCGGGGATTGAACCCAGGGGCATTCTACCTCCGCGCTATACCCCCAGCCCTATTTTTTATACTTTATTTTGAAACCGGGTCTCACAAAGTTGTGAAGGGCCTCACTAAGTAGGGAGAGAGAGAGAGAGAGAGAAAGAGAGAGAGAGAGAGAGCTAAGGCTGGCCTCGAACCCGGATCCTCCGGTCTCCGCCTCCCAAAGTACTGGGATTACAAGTGTGTGCCACCACGCCCGGCCTTCCATTCCCCATTTTCTGAGGAATCTCCACGCTGATCTCCATAGCAGCTGAACTAATTTGCAATCCCACCAACAGTGTAGAAGAGTTCCAATTTCCCCACATCCTCGCCAACATTTATTATTTTTTGACTTCTTGATGATTGCCATTCTGGTTGGGGTTAGATGGAATCTCAGTGTAGTTTTGATCTGCATCTCCCTGATTGCTAATGATGCTGAACATTTTCTCTTGTATTTATTGGCCATTTGTAGTTCTTCTTTTGTAAAGTATCTATTCAATTCAATTACCCATTTCTTGATTGGGGTTTTTTATTGTAAAGTCTTTTAAGTTCTTTTTCTATTCTAGATATTAGTCTTCCATCAGAGGGATAGCTGGCAAAGATCTTCTCTCATTCTGTAGGCTTTCTCTTTAGACTCTTGGTGGTTTTCTTTGATGAGCAGAAACTTTTTAGTTTAATGCCATCCCACTTATTAATTCTTGTTTTAATTTCCTGAGTTTTGGGGATCTTATTGAAGAAGTTTCTACCTGTGCCTATATGTTGGAGTGTTGGACCTATGCCTTCCTCTAGTAGCTTCACAAACTCTGGTCTAACTTCCAGGTCTTTGATCCATCTCGAATTGGCCCCCGTGAAGGTAAGAGGTAAAGATTTAGTTCTATTTTTCTACAACTGGATAACCAGTTTTCTCAACACCATTTGTTGAAAAGACTGTCTTTTCTCCAACGTATGTGTCTGGCACCTTTGTCGAAAATCAATTGGCTATAAGTGTATGGATTTGTTTCTGTATCTTCTATTCTGTTCCATTGGTCTTTGTGTCTGTTTTGTGCCAATACCATGCTGCTTTTATTACTATAGCTCTGTAGTATAATTTGAAGTCAGAAATTGTGATGCTTCCTGCATGGTTCTTATTGCTGAGAATTGCTTTGGCTATTCTGGGTCTTTTGTTTTCTCCATATGAAATTTATGACTGATTTTTCTAGGTCTGTGAAGAATGACATTGGCATTTTGATAGGGACTGCATTGACTGTGTAGATCACTTTTGGTAGAATGGCCATTTTGATAATATTTATTCTGCCTATCCAAGAGCAAGGGAGATCTTTCCATTTTCTAAGATCTTCAATTTTTTTCTTTAGTGTTTTATAATTTTCATCATAGAGGTCTTTTACCTCCTGGTTAGATTTATTCCTAAGTATTTTATTGGTTTGGAGGTTATTGACACACTTACTATTTTAGGATGTTCCCAGGAAGCATCTCACCTGTGTTTACAAACAAATTGCCCTCTCAGGCAATGCTTGCGGTTCTCAGTTTTCTTTATGATTGTCTGACTCCCTATGGTGACATCTGTGTTGGAACAAACCCCAGCTGACATTTACCAAAAACGATCCCCTCTGAAAGATCTTTCTGTAGGTCAGGTGTACTGGTCTGTCTGTCATACAAGCTGACGTCTCTCTGAGGGGTTCCGGTGTGTCCCAGGGTGCTCCCTGCACCTTGCTTCAGTGTGTCATTCTCAAACCCAATGTATTTTATAGTCATCATAGTATAAGCAGTCTTCTCTTTGCACGGGTCAGATGTGCATGAATCTCAGTGACCACAGTTATAATAAATAATACCAAGACCCCAAAACACAGTTGAAATTTCGAGTACCACTGCATATTTACTGAGACATGGTGTAGTACCTACTCTGCTACCAGATCTTCAGTTCACATACAGACTTCATCCTTCAAAGTCCATCACTGATTGGTCATTGTATGTCTTTTATTTAGATCACAAACAGATACGAGAGCGTGTAAGGAAGTTGCATTGCATTTTACAAAAATGGTATTGGACAGAGGGAAATGTCAACAAAGATGAAGTTGCAGCAAAACAATAAAAAGTGATAATGCTGGAAGCAAAATCCGAATGGAAACCTGAGGTACAGAAGAAACAGCTGACTGCAGGATGACGGCAGAGGCCATCTTCGGGAGACTCTGGTACGCAGCCAGAGAAACTTAGTGAAGGTGAGATTCTTGATGAAAGAAAGATGTTACAGAAGGGATCATAGCCAACACTTCAGGTTAAAGGAACTCTCCGAGCAATTTTATGAAATTGAAAGTGCAAAGAATAAAATATTGGAAATTGATCCATGTTTAGAAAGGAGCGTGATGATTTGCCAAGGCATAGAAAAGGTGCCCGTTCCATACGGGAAGGCACGTGATAAGAAGAAACAAGCATGGTGCGAACTATTCTTAGTAAGTTTCCTCCAAAGAAATAAACACAGCCAGGCATGGTGACGCATGCCTATAATCCCAGCACTTGGGAGGCTGAGACGGGAGGATTGCAAGTTCAAGGCCAGTCTCAGCAACTTGGATCTCAGCAACTCAGTGAGACCATGTTTCAAAATAAAAAATAAGCTGGGCATGGTGGCATATGCTTGTAATCCCAGTATTTGGGAGGCTGAGACCGGAGGATCGCAGGTTCGTTGCCAGCCTCAGCTACTTAGAAAGGCCATCCGCAACTGAGTAAGACCCTGTTTCAAAATAAAGAATAAAATATAGGGCTGGGGGTGTAGCTCAGAGGTAGAATGCCCCTGGGTTCAATCCCTAGTATGGAAATAAAAAGAGGTATCAAAATAAAAAATAAAATAGACTGGGGGTGTAACTCAGAGGTGGAATGCCCCTGGGATTCATCCCCATACCCCCCGTACAAAAACCAAAATAACAAAACCAAAAACAAATAAAACACAAATTCTCCATGTTTCTAATGCTTTAAATCACCAAATAAATAACTATTTTACTACTTGTCATATTGTGTATGTTTATATGAGACAATAAAATATAAGTAAGTTTTGGCAAAATTCTTTATAAGTTATAGGACATTTCTCATTGATTATTATTATTACTATTTTTATGTGTGTGTACTACTGGGGATTGAACCTAGGGGTATTCTATCTCCAAGCTACAACCTCAGCCCTATTTTACTTTTTATTTTGAAGCAGTGTCTCATTAAATTGCTGAGGTCCTCCCTACATTGCTAAGGCTGGTCTCAAACTTGCAATCCTCCTGTCTCAGCCTCCTGTCTCAGCCTCCCAAATACTGGGATTACAAGGGTCTTCCACCACCTCTGGGATCTCATTGATTATTAAGATCATTTTACAGGTTTCTACTGTTATTACAGGCCTACACCACCATACAAAGTAAGGAGCATTTATATAGTTTTGTTATAATTTATAGCTCCTTCTTTTTTAAACTGAAGGATAATTTATATGACAAACACAACATTATCCCTCTCCCCATACTCTTTCCAAACCTAAAACACTGTATTTTGTTCAAGCTTATATGACCGGTCCCTTATGAGAACTGGATATTATTTGTCCGTGTTCCAAATAAGATGAAATTCTGTATACCTACTCAACATCTACTACCGCTGTAGGCTGTGTAGGCATCACCAGGACACTGTTACTGAAGTAAAGTGAAGAATTACATCTAAACTCATTAAAAGGTCAATACAGTCTGGGGAGGCTAAGTTCTTCATATTAGGCAAAGTAACTCTTCTTTGTAGTCAATCTAATGATCTGATAGATAATTGAACGTAGATCCTAAATCTATTTTTGGTCCTGGTACTTTTATTTTAGTCTTCAGAAATTATTTAGCAAGACATTAGGCCACATTTTCAGCACTGACTTCTAAGGTGCTTGCCAATAATAGAATGAAGGTTCCAAATCTAAATAATAAAATTTTATAGTGCTTTGTTGTACTTTTTAATCTAAATGGACCATACAGAATATTTATGGGCAGACAGAGACCATGATTCATCCTCCAGTGAGTGGAGAGCTGGCGCCAGCAGGTGAGGCTGGTGTGGGAGACTGCCCCTCCCAGGAGGATCAGCACAGACAGTCTATTGCTCACCTAGCCCAGGTCACTGCTCCTGCTCACCAGAGAGTGGAGTAACCCTACCATCCCCGAGTGACACATCAGACAAAGTACATTCCAACAAAAATGCTATTTTCTTCTACCTTCTCAATTAAAAACATCCAATAATTCATCAATTTATATTTTAGACATTACTGATAAGTTAGATAATAAAGGGAGTATTTTACTGAGACTTATAAGTGAAGTAAAAATAATATTGTGTGATTATTTGAAAGTTAAAACCAACCAGCTTTAGAAATCTCTTTGGCATTATGACTATCACAAATATTTGTTTAATCAGCTTTAAAATAAATGTAATATAAGACTCAATAGTATGATTTAAAAATATTAGTTTTTACTTTTATATGATGCTAAATGTTGATTTCACTTGGCATGATTAGATCATTGTATAGACTTTAGAGTGTTCAATGATTTAGTAATTCTACTCTCTTAACAACTCAGTTCATGGGCCAAAATACATCATTATAATAGATAGATATGCAGAGACATAAAAATGGTCTTGGCATTATGTTTCTTTTTTAAAATTTTAAAAACACAATGATTTCTCTACTTAAATGTTTAGACTACTCTTTCTGCCTAAAGCAATCACAAAAAAGTTACCAAATAAGATATGAAATCACCCCAAATTACTTCTTATGTATGTCTTATGAGTACAAATAAAAAAATAAAACAGAAATAATTATTTCTTGTCCTCCTTAGTATCAGATGCACTTTTATCTCAAAGAAGCATTTATGTACTGAAGCAATTTTAGAGAATGCTACTCCCATTCACAAAAGCAGGAATCAAAATCAAGGACAGCTCCATTAACATATCGCTGGAAAACAGACATCAAAATCATGGTTCTGTGCCAAAGTCCAAAGACCACACTCACCCTCCAAGAAATGATTTCTATTTTTGAAAATCTGGGTACACATCTCATATCCCTGAAGGGTTGGAGGCCAATTAATTTAGCTGACCTTCAGAGTGAACGTCCTGGGAGGTTTAGTAGGGTGTCAAGAGAAGCAGCGTGATGGGCAGGGAGAGGCAGCGTGGGGGAGCAGGAGGGATGCTGGAGGGGCTGGGACAGAAGATGCTTTCTCCAGTTTATTCCCAACTCCTCTGCAATGTGCTGACTGCCCTTGGGAAAGCCGTTCAGCCTTTCTGGAGCTCATCATGTGTGAAATGAGGGCGTCAACTGGGTAATCTCCTGCAGTTCTATGTTGTTGCTTTTTTTTTTTCTCCATCTTCTTCTTTGAGAAAGAATACTGGAATTTTTTAAGAAAATTGCTTATATTATCATTTTCCCAGTCAGACAAATTGTTCCAGGGTGGACCGGCAGGCAGCTCTTCTGAACTGCTTGAAACAAAAAGACAGCTCCAGCGTGGCTGAGGCATGCTGTGCGGGAAATGAGAAAATCCACTTTTGATATGGTTGTTGTGGAAACTTGGGTAATTCGTCTTCCCTCTCAGAACTTTAGTTTCTTTGTTAGTCTCAACGGTCTTGAAAAGATTAAGTGAGATAATACATGCAAAGGCATTTGGTGAAGTATGAAATGCGGCACAGAGGCAAGGTATTTTATCATGTGCCTAAAGAGATATCATAACCATCAATAACCCTGCTCCCATTCAGATCTTCCAGGTCTGGCCAGACACCCAAATTCTCAGCTTCCCTTGCCCACAAACCAGATGTAACTAGAGTGACAATAGTGCCATAGCTCTTGATTAAGGAAGAACATTTTCCTGCTTTTACTCTGGAATATTTGTTTTCATCAACTTTGACACATTAATCTTCTTTTATTATTTTAAGGATTTAAATATTTTATCAGTATCAGCTTTTGTCTGATGAAATGTGTTTGCAAATGGCTGAGCAACTTAATTGACAATTCTTTTTAAACAGTGAATGCATTATAAACCCATTATTTCTTGGCTTTTATGCTGGGTAATTTGACAGCCATTAACATTTTTGCTTTATTTTGTGGAAGGGTTTCACCTGCATTGAATCAGAAGTTTTAGGAGGTCCTAAATAAAAGTGCAATTTTAAATGGTAAGTAAACTCACCAAGAAAACGAACTTCTATTTATGACTTTAGTGACCCGTAATCTGAATATTAGGCTAAAAAAGTAGAGCTTCAGATGGCACGGTTAATTGAAGATGAAATACAAAGCCAGGAAGCTGTTGCTGCTGTCACAAACTTCAGCAAGGATAAAGCTGGCCTGGTGTCTAGAGAAGTCCATATGTCTTTTTCTATTCCTCCTTTTTTAAGCAAACAAGTAAAAAAAGGTTTTTTTTTTTTTTTGCTATTAGGATCATAAATTCAACTGATGCTACTCTCAAGACGTCTGTTTACTACCTGCTCCAACAGGAAAATGGTATAGTCACTTTAACTTTCCCTTCTTATTTTCAGGAAATTCTGGAATTGAGAGAGAGTTCTAACTAGAAGGAATAAACAGAGCTTCTTTGAAATTTGCCGTCTGGTTCTGGCTCTGAGGACCGCGTCATTCGGGGGCATTCCCACATGCCTTTGTCCGTCAGCTGACCAGTTACTGACGTCAGGGGTGCCAGGCATCTTTAGGGTCCACACTGTAGTTGCCAGCTGACAGTTATCTTTATAGAATCCTTCTTTTTAGGATCCAGGGCAGATGATTTGTAGGGGTTGAAGACAGAGGTTTAAGAGTATTTTTTTAAACCAATCGATTACTCTGGATGGGAGCTTGATCATTGCCTGTTTACTCTTACCCCAAGTGGAACCTGCTTGTGTTGTCTATGATGCAAGTAAACATATTTGTGGCCTGTTATGTTATATAGTGAATTGAGATCAAATGTCATCATAGGTTTTTATTTACCTTTTTCTTTCCTTATAACTCAAAATGTAAAATTTCTTCCCAATCACAATCCAAATAACTTAAAATTTGCATTTTTTTTGGTCAGTATAAAATAGACTATATACCACAAACTTTGTGTGAATATGTATGCTTATTTTTATATTTTCTGACATCCCTACTAGAATATAAGTTCCACGAGGGCAGAGAATTTTTTTACTGCAGTATTCCCACTGCCTTGGCAGTTTTTGACACAAAGAAAACACTCAATAGTATTTGTTTAATGAATAGATAAGTGAATGAGTCCCAAACAAGGCATGTAGAGACTCCATTATTGCCAAAGTAATAACCAATTTAATTTTTCCTTTTTGTTTTACTGAACAATTTATATCTCTTGACATTCTGTATAGCTACTGAGCAGGTGCACGGACTGCTTTTCCTCTGTACTCTCTTTACAAGGACACATGTGCAGAGAACAGCCATGGAAGAGAGAGATAATGCCTCCCTCTAGAGTAAAGGGCAGGCATGATTATTGTTTGTTTGTTTATTTATTTATTTATTGATTGATTGATTGATTGATTGATTTTGCGGTACCAGGGATTGAACCCAGGGGCATTCTACCTCCGCACTACACCCCCAGCCCTATTTTTTATACTTTATTTTGAAACCGGGTCTCACGAAGTTGTGGAGGGCCTCACTAAGGAGAGAGACAGAGAGAGACAGAGAGAGAGAGAGAGAGAGAGAGAGAGCTGAGGCAGGCCGCGAACCTGGATCCTCCAGTCTCCACCTCCCAAAGTACTGGGATTACAAGCGTGCGCCACCATGTCCAGCTATTGTTTATTTTTAAAAAATCCAGTTTCTTAAGCTCAGGGTGCCTTCTCTTCTATAACCAACTCTGCTTACAGGTGTTACCTGATATTCTCCACTTCACTATGTGGGAATAAAGGATCAACAAACAGGTATGAGGAAATGCTAATACACAAGCTACTGCTATTGCTATGATAAAATCCTTTGTCTCTGAACCAGAAGTCATATCTTTTGCCAGTATCCATGAAATTGTGGCAGGCTAAACTGTTAGCTTGCAAATGGATAAACTATCGGACATTTCATAGATCTAAATAACTATAAATTATTTAAAGAATTAATAGTCTAAGCTGGGTATTGTGGCACACGCTTATAATATCAGTACTTGGAAGCTGAGATAGGAAGATCCCCGGTTATCTCAGTCTTAGCAACTTAGCCCTCAACAACTTAGTGAGACCCTGTTCAAAATATAAAATAAAATAGGGATGGGGTGTGTAGCTCAGAGGTAGAATGATTCTGGATTCAATCCCCACTAACACACACACACACACACACACACACACACACACACACCAGTAGCCCAATATACCTTTAAGTTTTCTGGGTATCATGTCTACTTTTCTTATACTCTTAAATTATGAAAATATTCTGGTGAATTTCCTTCTGATATTTTTAACACTTGAATATTCAATATAGACTACATTTTATATGCTGTGTATAAAGGCCTTACTTTTTTTCTCTTCCACATGACAGCAATCTGTATTTAATAAATCATCCTTTACCCAAAGGCTTAAAAGTTTATTCTTATTATATACTAGCCTCTCATATGTACTTGAATCAATTTTGGAATAGTTTTGGTTCTACTAGTCTATTTATTGAGATTCTTGTGAAAAACAGAATAATGTTTGGATATAATCATTTGCAAACTTTTTATTTTTTGTTAAGGTATGATCATCTTTCCTATTTTATTCAAGATGTTTTGGCTATTCTTGAACATTTATTCTACTGTATGTATCATTTAAAATAATTTTTACCTATTCCAAAATAAATCCATTGAAATACTGAATGGAATTACATTAAGTTGCATAATGCTGTGGGAATGATTGCTATTTTTGTGACAAAAGAGTTCATCTAGACAATTATTTTTTGCTTGGGTCTTAGGTACTTTTGAAAGGACTTATCAAAATATTTTTTGCCTAATTACATTAGCTAAAATCTTCAAAATACTATTGAATAATAGCAGTCATAAGATCTCTTTATTATTATTTTAGTAAACATGTACTTTTAAAAAATATAATATTAACAGCATATAATTATGTAACTGATTTTATTACATCTAGATAATTTCCTCCTATTGAAAAATTTTATAAGAAATGACTGGTGAACTTTGCCAGTGCCGATTTGGCTTCTTTCAATGTAATTAAGCAATTGTAATTTAAATATTTTTAATAGAACACATTTTGCATATGATTTACTAGAACTGAACTGTGCTTGAATTCCTCCGTTTTGCCTACTCACCGATTATTATTGTTTTAATACATGGCTATATTGGGCTAGCCATTTATCCCATAAAATAGGTTTATATTTTATTTTTAATTTTCACATCAATATTCATGAGTAAATATAATCTTAATTTTCTTAGGGGGTACTCTATAAACTTTAGTATTAAAGTTATGCTGGTTTCTTAAAACAAATTAGGAAGATTTTGGTTCTTTTTGTATTCTTTGGATTATTTAAATAGGAATTACTTTTTTAATATTTAACTGAAGTTTAGCTCTAAAATCATCTTAGTCTAACACCCTTACGAATTTTACATTCTAATTACTCCTGTGGTTTTTGGTGTTTAGTATTTATATAGCTGATAGTTGAAAGCTTTAACACCTATGACATCTAATAAAGATCTCAGTTTTCCTCAAGAACACTGGTAAAATAAATGAGAGAGAAGCACAAGTCGCATAAGAAAACCATTAGAGAGTTACCTTGTTAACTCACACTGCAGAGAAACCTTTGCTACATGGGTGCGAGTGACCACTGGAAGCAGCGGGTCAAACAACTGAAGGATCCAAATTGTTGGGCGGAGAAAAGAACCTTTACTCACTCTTTCCCAACTGCTCCTCCAGAAGACAGAGGCAGGAAGAATCTAAAGAGTCCTACCCCATTTTCTTTATTCCCATATCTGGTTTGTCCCAGCTAAGCTCCATTTTAAAACAAGGTCAAGAAATAAAATAGCCCTTCCCTGTACAGAAGATGTTAAAAAAAATCTGAGGCCAGAGTTAGCCCCTAAATATATTTCTCTCTTCTTCTCTTCTCTTCTTCTCTCCTCTCCTCCTCTCCTCTCCTCTCCTCGCCTCTCCTCTCCTCCCCTCCCCTCCCCTCCCCTCCTCTCCTCTTCTCTTTGTCTATCCTCTCTCTCTCCTCTCTCTTCTCTTCTCTCTTCTCTCCTCTCTCCTCTCCCCTCTCCTCTCCCCTCCCCTCCCCTCCCCTCCCCTCTCTCTTTCTGTTACTGGGGATTAAATCCAGGGGCATTCTACTTCCGAGCTATACCCTCAGCCCTTTTTTATTTCTTATTATGAAACGAGGTCTCACTAAGTTGCTGAGGCTGGTCTTGAACCTGCAATCCTCCTGTCTCAGTCTCCCAAGTACTGGGATTACAGGCGTGTGCCACTGTGCCTGGCTCTAAATATATTTCTCTAAATGATTGGCTAAGCATCTTTTTTTCTGTCCTCTATTCCTCGTACTGGTTAACTTCTCTTCCTTCTCTTGGTTTTTGGTGGCTTTTCTGCGGGGCTGGTGCTGAGGCCTCACACATGCTAACTGCAGACTCTGCCATTAGTCTACACCCCCCCCAACCTCTCTTGGTGGCTTTTTTATTGGGTCACTGAAACGTTCCCTTAATGTCAGTCATTTTATCTCCGCTTCCTCAGCGGAGCTATTTTCCCAATTCTACTGGCAGCCACCCACCCACGCCGGGCATGGGCTTCTTTCATCGTGTTTTATTGCTACTTTGAGTCACCAGAATCACACCGCAAAGAGCCCACTAACTCAGCAGTGGCCTCTTTCCAAAATGATTTGACTGCTTCTGATGCCGTCTTTGAACCTTTCCCTATCACCATCCACATAAAAATGAAATCTGCTGTTGTTTCCAAAAGGGAACCGCATTGAGGATGCTGCTGAACCACAGAACAGAAACGAGACAGCGAAGACAGGATCATCAAGCTCAAAATAAATCTTCACATCAAAGATGGTCAGGGACACTGTTTGTACTCTGTGTGCTCCTTCATCTCAGCCCAACATAGAAAAACAGACACACACACTTCATGAGAAAAGGGTCTTTGCATTTTGAGCTGTGTAAAAGGACATAGACTGCTGAGGCTGATAAGCCATGGCTTCATGGAATTACATTATAAATTAGCATCAATGGCTACATTTGCTCCCCATGGTAGAAGCTGAGATACTTTTTAAAACCAATTCTCAGTACGATAGAGACCAATAATCTATTTTTATATCATATTTTCTTAAAAAGAAGATAATTAGTAATTCTCATGGAAATAGTGTATATTTTCCAGAAAATAAGCTAATAAAAAGACCACCTGGAAATATTTTTGAAAAGGATAACTTACAAGAGTAAAACAAAATATCTTCATTTTCTCTTTCTTTTTTTTTCTTTCTTTCTTTCTTTCATCTTGTGTGTGTGTGTGTGTGTGTGTGTGTGTGTGTGTGTGTGTGTTGGGGGTGCTGGAGATTGAACCCAAGGGCACTCTACCACTGAGCTACATCCCCAGCCCTATTTATAATTTTTTAAAATTTTGAGACATGGTCTCACTAATTGCCCAGACTGGCCTCGAACTTGCGATCTCCCTGTTTTAACTTCCCTAAGTGCTAGGATTACAGGTGTGCGCCACTGCACCTGGCTAACAAAGTACCTTTCTTTTTAAGTCTCTAACTATATCTCACCTTTACTCTGATCACTCTGCCCTTGTGCATTTGAATTGTGTTTCTCACACTTGTCATATGTCCTAGAGAAACTTACTGTATACCAAATAGTCAATATATCACCCCAAATGTCCCAGCCTCCTTTGCAGTCGAGGCCATGTGACTAGGCTTGATGAATGGGCTGTGAGTTCAAGTGTCACTCCTGGGCTAAGTCAATTAAAGGCTGGAATGCTTCCTCCATCTATCTCTTCCTATGCTGGTATGACCTAAGAGGCCATGGGCTGAGAGCACAGCATTGTAAGATTAAGGTCCTTGAGACACTCGATGGAAGGGAACCCCTGCCAACCCAGCAGGCTACGTGTGGGTTAGAAATAAACCTTTCTTGGCCATACTACTGAGATATAGGATAAGTTGTAGCTAATAAGAGCTAATACAATACATAATCATGGGGCATTACGGCAGAAAAGAACCTGAGAGCTCATCTGTTCCAGTGCTTCATACTTTTGACTGGGCTAATCAAGGGAAGAATTCATCACATAAAATCATACAATACTTAGAGACGAAAGTGAGGCTACTCTGTTTGGAGTATTAGTGGATCTCCTACAGTCTAGGCCTTGTCTTTTCTCCCCCTCTCTTATCTCCACCTTTAGATACCAAATAATCTCCATTCTCCAAGCATCTGTGGGCAAAAGAGTGAGGCTGATGTGGGACATAGTTTGAAAGACAATGAATCCAGTCCAACTTTCTCAATTTGAAGAAGCTTCAGGCGCTTACATGTCTTGCCCAAGTTCTATCTCACACATAGGGAGCAGAAAATGATCTCTCTCTCTCTCTCTCTCTCTCTCTCTCTCTCTCTCTCTGTACATACATAAGAGACAGGTAGACAGAGACAGAGATAAAGGATTTTCTCAACCCACATCATGAGACAGATTGAATCTACCAGACTGGTAGAGATTGAATCTACCAGTCGTGAGACACTGTTGCCTGTTGATGCTCAATGAATATTCACTAGTTGGATATTAATCGCCAATATTTGTAACCATGTAAGGAAATTAACACTTCAAAATGTGGATGGAAAATGCTGCAGTCATACTGGTAATGTTCTTAAAGCTGAACAATCACATGCCTCCTGTGACCCAAAAATTCCAAATGCTTCCGAACATGTTTCCAGGGGAAACACTTGCACATGACAGCAGGACTCACATGCAAGAGTATTTTCAGCAGCACTGTTCACTATAGAAAGAACCTATTGTGAACAGTGCTCTTTCACAGGAGATTTAAGACTGAGGTGTGGTATATTTTGCAGAAGTTAAAAGGAACAAACCATAGTGATATGCAAAGTATGATAAATCTGAGTAAAGTAATCCTATGAAAAAATAATTCCTAAAAGATGACACATAGCATAATATCCTTCTTCCTGAGGTTAAACAGCAAATAAAATGTGTATATATGAGTGTGTAAATGTGTATGCATAATACACATACAGGTAATCAATAACAGGTTAATGATAAACACATAATGTGGAATGATATTTAGCATGGATAAAAAGAAACAGGGGAACGAGACGAAGGGCATATGGCTAAACGTCAATCCTTATACCTAGATCTTAGTTTTTACTTTAGACTCTGGATTCACCAGTGTTTCTTTTATTTTTTAGGTAGAAGGACAGCTGGATAGGTGGGTGGGTAGGAGAGAGAGAGAGAGATAGAAACACTAAGCATGTGATTTCAATGTAGGATTATGATTAGTTCAACTCTGGGTCTGAGGTGTAAAGGGAAAATAATAAAGAGCCTAAATGGCCAGGCGTGGTGGCGCACGCTTATAATCCCAGTACTTTGGGAGGCGGAGACCAGAGGATCCAGGTTCGCGGCCAGCCTCAGCTCTCTCTCTCTCTCTCTCTCTCTCTCTCTCCTTAGTGAGGCCTCTGCAACTTCGTGAGACCCGGTTTCAAAATAAAGTATAAAAAGTAGGGCCCGGGGTGTAGCTCGGTGGTAGAACGCCTCTGGGTTCAATCCCCGGTACTGCAAAAAAAAAAAAAAGAAAAAAGAAAGTATAGAAAATAGGGCCGGGGGCGTAGCACGGAAGTAGAATGACCCTGGGTTCAATATCTGGTACCGCAAAAAAAAAAAAAAAGAGCCTAAATGGATTTTAGGACAAAAAATGAAGGTAAACTGGTTTCCTTCTCTTTCCATATGCTCAGCAACTGCAAACTTAACTATTCTTTGTTTAAATATTGAAGGGAAAATTAGCTTTTCTCTGGTATCATTAGTAGCTTTTAAAAAATGAACTATTCTAGGAGAACTAAAGAATGCAAATGTTAAGTCATGCTCGATTTAAGAATAACAACTGGATAGCATGCTTGTAGTGATGAGGTAGAATAGAAAAGATAGAAATATTAGGCAGAAAGGAGACATTGGGAAAATAGAGATTTAAAATTTTGAAAGTTCATAATCCAACTCCACCCTATAGGTTGTGTTCAGTCAGGCAGAAGCCTTAATGAGTCCACACCCTGAATCACAATGGCTCCTCTCCACACCTGAGATGCTTAATATAAGTAGGTTGGGTGAGGAGGACAAAGGTCAGACCCTAAGGCCTATCTGTTGCCAGGGAAACTGAGGACTAAGAGGAAGTCCTGCCCTCCACTGTGCGACCCTACCTACCCCCTCCTATAAAAGAACTGTGAAAGAAAGCACGCAGAGGCTCTCTTGCTCTCTGGCTCGCCTGGATGGATGGATGTGCGCAGGGAGACTCGCTCTCCCCAACCCGTATCCCCACCTTTCTTAGATGACCCCCAACCTGTATCCCCACCTTTCTTAGATGACCCCCAACCTGTATCCCCACCTTTCTTAGATGACCCCCAGCCTGTATCCCCACCTTTCTTAAATTAATTAAAACCTTTGCCTTTTTCTGATGGCACGTGGTGAAATTCTTATTCATCATGGAAGCCAAGGACCCCTCAGAATTAGCTGTTTCCCCATGACAGTAGGAGAACAAAAAACATTTGGCACACTCAATTATGGGTATTTACATATATGTAAATTTACATACCCCTCATACAAAGGGGAGGATAAAATGGAACCTGGATAGTTTAAGTTTAGGAAGCCTTTAAATGCATCCCACTTCTCACTACACATCCCCAACACTACACAGCACACTTTGGTTTTCTCCCATAACCAGATGGGTGATCACCCAACTAGTTTCTTTACTCAGTCTCATCACCAGTTTTTGGGAGCATTAGGAAATAAATGAAAATATTAGAACAGGGTCTGACACTTAATAGTTTTCCAGAAAGTGTTGACTGAATTTTAATCTAAAATAAATAGGAAGGAAAAAGAGATTGTCAGGGATGCATATTCAGTTGTTTCAAACAAGCTAGCCTGTAGTAATGTAGATTTAAGCCTGTTAAAATGAATAGTTTAGCCTCACTTCTAAATCTTTATCCTCACTCCTAAATCTTTATCCTCACTCCTAAATCAGATCCCTCTTCCCATATCTGTTCATCCAGAAACATAGAAAAGAAAAATACACATAGATTGGTAATCTATATGTATAGTTTCCAAAATAAACTAGAGTAAATTTAGGGAACTATACATATAGGTTACCAATGTATAGGCTTTCTCTGAAATAATCATTGTTCATTTATATAATATTTGGAGTTTTCAGAGTGATTATTTTGTTCTATTTGGCACTGTGGTAATGAAGGTAATAAATTTCATCTTCAGTTTTCGTGCAAGAATTCCATTAAAACATGTACTAAAATTAGGGAATTTTTAAACCATGGAAACTTAATTGCATTAATTATCCTTTCTCACCCTCAACAGTTTCATAATGAAACTAAATAATGGATGCAATAATGAAGCAAAGGACAAGTTGGATTTGCATATTTTATAAGCATGCTCAGGAGAGAAACTGTGCTGCTTTGCCTGTAATGGTAGTTAGGTTAATCATCTGTTTATGAAAGAGAAAGCCCAATTTCCTAGGGGTAGGGAGGGGCCGAGAGGGGTGACCTTGAAATGATGTCTGTACTGGATGCCCTTCTTTGCTGCCCTGTGGGAGAAGATGAGTAAACAAAGCTTTCAAAAACTTTTCCTGCTCAAAGAAAAGTTACCTGTGAAATTGTTCAAGAAGTTTTCCCATAGCCCCTGAAATAAGGCATATATATTTAATTTACTGAGTGCTAATGGAGATAAAAGAAAAATTCTTTTCAAGATTTCACTCATGAAGGTTGGGCATGGTGGTGCAGGCCTATGATCCCAGGACTTGAGAGGCTGAGACAGGAGGATCACAGGTTTGAGGCCAGCCTCAGCAAAGTTGCAAGACTCTTGTTTCAAAACAATAAAAGGGCTGGGGGTGTAGCTTGGAGGTAGAATGCCCAAGATCAATTCCCAGTAACATAAATAAATAAATAAATAAATAAATAAATAAATAAATAAATAAATGTTTTATTTTTTTTTGCGGTACTGGGGATTGAACGCAGGGGCATTCTACCTCCACGCTACGCCCCCGGCCCTATTTTTTATACTTTATTTTGAAACCGGGTCTCACGAAGTTGCAGAGGGCCTCACTAAGGAGAGAGAGAGAGAGAGACAGGGAGGGAGAGAGAGAGAGAGAGCTGAGGCTGGCCACGAACCCGGATCCTCCGGTCTCCGCCTCCCAAAGTACTGGGATTACAAGCGTGCGCCACCACGCCTGGCCTAATAAATGTTTTTTAAAAAGATTAAGCTCACGAAATATCCTGAGATTGCTTCATGAAGAGTACCTTTAAAAAGAATGAAAGAGGCCACTGCCCTTGACCAGCCTTTGCCACCTCCCTAGGTCAGTTCCAGGGAGGCCCCCTGCCACATCCTGGCAGTCAGCCTGCTGGTCCCTAGATGCTAGTCCTCAGGGTAAGCCCAGTGCTGTCCTCGGTCCCTCTCCCTCACTCCCCTGTCCTCCAGGCACGCCGAGGCTGCACATCCTCAACAATCCTGAAGGAAGCAGCAGGGCGCATTCTAGGAGCATTGTTCCTCCAAATGGGATCTTATTGTTTTATTGGATGAAAATTTATGAATAAAGAAATATTCCAATTCATTTAGAATCTGTTTTGTTTGATATTCATTCAATATAAAATGGATAACAAGGCCCTAGGGAACAAAGAAAAACGACCCTTGCACAAAGCAGGATATGCTGTATGAAATTCTAATGGAATCTTAGAAATTAAACAGAAACTGTCTATCAGTCCAATTTGTGCTTCTGAGAATGAAAACTTCCCATCACACATGTGGACACAGAGCAACAGCAAGGTCAATCTCTGAGGATGAGAAGGAGGGAAGGAGGGGGGAAGGGAGAGAGAGAGAGAGAAACAGAGAGAGACAGAGAAGAGAGGAGAGAGAGGAAAAATACCACATGAGATGTAAGAAAAGTATTGTCAAATAGGGGAAAGATTCATATGATAAATGAAGTGTCTCAAAATAGAATAGGAGTCAAAGGAAAATGACCAGGAACTGTTTGACATCTCGGTAAAGTTCAAGAGTCAAGGTTGCTGTGAAATAAAAGTAGACTGTTATAAATACCTAGTTGGCAAAAAAAAGCCAAATGGATGAGATGAGGATGGATTGCTACAAAACAAAAATTGCCCTGCATATAAACTCACATTGGAGGCTACAGCGAATAATGTCAATTCTAAGAAGTCAGTGAAGTATATGAAAGATTCAAGAGCCTTCTCAGAACTAAGAACAGGACAAAATTAAATATGCAAGAGCAGATGCAGAGGATGGAGAACAGAGAGGAAACAGGCAGACAAGGTGTTTTCTTGAAGGCAAAAGGGAGCAGCACAAAGCAAAGATCAAGCACACTCAATATTTTCTGAGGAAATTAAAGTCTCATCATGTTTTCACTGTATTTAGTTAGGAATGACTGACACACTTCTATTGGTAAATTTTTAGGCTATAAGAGTAGGAAAATTTCTGGTATTGTTTGAACTATAAGAATAAAGGGGTGGGGGGATCCCACATTTGTTCAAAAAAAAGGAAGCAGCCCACAAAGACCCAAACAGATTGGCACCAGACTTTTTCACCACACTATAAAATAAGGAGTCCAGGGAGAAACATGCGAATAGTCAGGAGAGAGGATTATGATGTAATTTTAAAACACTCTTGAAAGCTGCTTTTCATGAATCAAGGCAAAAATATGTCCTTAAACATGTGAGTGATCATAATATATGGTATTTGTATGCTAACATACATGAAACAGTACTCCAAGTGGCCAAGACGCAGAGTACAATCAAGGATTCCAATTGCCGATGACTTGAAAAAAATAAAGGACTCCTGTAAGCAGAAAGAATGAGTTTTAAAAGGCAAGAGACTAATTTATTTTTATATTTGGTAAGCAAACAAAATAGAATATAAAAATTATCTTTGTCAATTAGTAATAGGCATTTTTCCCTCAAAAGCACTTTCCTATTTTATGATGAGCACTGTTAACCAATCATAGAATTATTTCTGGTTGATCTCTTAGGAAGACTTAGAATTTTCCCAAACACAATGATCTGGGCTATCATCAAATTCATTTTATTTATAGAATAATCATAAATTTTTGAAGCTTTATTTTTATATCATTTAAGTTAACCTGATTAATTAATCAATGTTAAAGAATTAAGAAAATTAATTTCTCTTTGAACTATTTTCTTTTATTGTTATATTAAAAATACAATGCATACTAATGTCTTGAAACTATTAGGGCACTAGATAATATGCTATGAAATTGACATTTTAATGATGATTGTCTTTTATTTTTTAAAGTAAAAAATCAACACACTTATAAAGAGAAAACATAAATGACAAATTTTATGGGTTTAAAAAAAAACCAGCTAGGCGTGGTGGCACAGGCTTGTAATCCCAGTACTTGGGAGGCTGAGACAGGAGGATCACAGGTTTGTGGCCAGCCTCAGTAACTTAGCAAGATCCTCAGCAACTTAGTGAGATCCTGTTTCAAAATAAAAAATAAAAAGGGCTGAGAGTATAGCTCGGAGGTAGAATGCCCCTGGGTTCAATCTCCATTACACACACACACACACAAAGTCATATAATCCCAAAAGACACTTTAAAAAAAATCTTGTATATAACTGACAATTTCTGTACTTTCTGAAATCCTAATAAAATTATGAAGAAGCAACACTCTGAAAATCATGAATATGTATGTTTCAAGAAAGGGGCTAAGTAAGAAAACTCCATTTATGTACTAGAAATAGAGAAACTTAAAAGGAAAGTATTGCTATTTCAACTTCAGGCATCATACTACTATTTGGTCAGTTCTAATTTTGAAAAACATCCCAACTATTTCAAATTATTGATAATTACTACATTTCCTCACAGAAACAGGGTATATCACAATTTTATTTTAAGATATTAGATAGATGTTTAAAGGCTATACATTTTAAGCTGACTGCTTTTTAATTTGGTTTGGAATGTTTTTCAGAATTTGAAATGCAGTCACTAAACTTACTTTTATCTTATGATTTTGGTAAGTGTAACATTCAAGATTTTCTCTTGTATTCCACATGCTAGTAAACTTGACATAAATCTATTTTACTTACTTTACCTAACAGAACTTCAAAAGTGCTTGAGACATTCATCATTTTATTTTGAGGCTTATATTAAGAAGAGATCTATATTTACTTATTTTTCAATTGAAATAGAACTTGATTTAATAAATTGAAAGGTTATCTCAAAACTAGAATTCTATTGTCTCCACACAGTATATATCTGAACTCCAGCCGGGCGTGGTGGCGCACGCTTGTAATCCCAGTACTTTGGGAGGCCGAGACCGGAGGATCCGGGTTCGCGGCCAGCCTCAGCTCTCTCTCTCTCTCTCTCTCTCTCTCTCTCTCTCTC
>PVJS01028278.1:0-25612 GCA_004027185.1 Glis glis
CCTTCATACTGTCACCAGAATTATTTTCATAAAACTCTGATCACGGAACACCCTAAGTAAAGTCTTCTAATAGCTTCCTATCACTACATGTATTTCGCAATCTAACCCCAACCTATTTCACCCAGCTCACCCCTTGCCCTGCCCTCTTACAAATTATAAAAAATGCACATCGTGCCCCAAATACTTCATCCTCCCTCTTGCTGTTGGGTCTTCTTTGCCAGAGATGTTGGCCAATTGACCTTCTCTACCTGGAAAACTCCTGTTTCTATCTCAGACAAACCACCCCATGTCCCCACTTCCAGCAGGCAGTCAACTGTACCTCCCTCCCTGTCCCTACAGTGTACTTTCCATAAAACCTCCATTAAAGTCTTCATATAGAGTGAGACCATTTTGCAGGGACATGTGACTCTGAGCTTCAAGAAAATAAGGGTCATTATTTTGGGATTCCTAGTTGTATCTGACATAAATAAAATGTCCAAATAAAAGTTGATCTAGTGAGTTAAAACTAAATATAAGGGGGCCCAGGAGGGCAGTGTGATGGCTAAACAAGTTATCTCCATTCTGCTACCTCCAGTTCACTTTTTTCAATATTCACAGTGTCAACCTCATCATTTCCACAACTTACATCTTATTTCTGATGTCAAGTTCTTTGCTCACTGTGAAAATCGTATGCAGAGACAACAGGGGCCATGCAAAGAGCAGTCAAGACGGTAATAGAAAAAAAAGGCAGTTTTGCTGCTAAGTTATTATGCATTCAACAAATGCAAATCAATGTCCCCAAAGTATATGGCTCTGGACAGAGTGGTATTAGTGGCTCAAACCTAAAAAAGAGCTTTCTAATCCTTTAATCATGATATTAAAGAAACAAGAACAAAATAAAATGTCCAAATTATCTGATGAAGAGAAACAAATCTCCCAGCAGAGAGTGAAGCAGCAAAGCCTCGTGTTCAGGTAGACTCCTCTTTTAGAACACATTAGGAAACTCAGCCAGAGATAAAAACAAGCTACTTTTGAAAAGCTAATTAAAGAATTGGAGCCAAACCCCACACTCATCCTCTTATCCACTGAATTAAAACATTGCTTTTCTTCAAAAAACTTCACAGTGCTGTACAATGAACTTTTAGCATTCAAATCAACATCTCCAAATGAGCAAGGCATCAGAAAATAAGAAAGAGTTAGGCAAAGAATATTGCATGCTGGCTACAAGGTCAAAATTATACTGCAGGCAGAAGAGACGATCCTGGGAACAAGTTACACCCCTTCCTAATTTGTGACCTTAAGTGAGTTACATCACCATTCTAGGCCTTGGATTCTATCCCTAAAATATGAGAAAATTAACATAGTAAGTGCCTCATATGGCGATGCTAAGACAATAAAATACAGCATAAAGTCACAGTACGTGGCATATAACAAGTGTTTATCACATGCTATTGTTATCACTTTCAGGACAACCAAGAGAGAAACCCAGTTATGGTGGAAAATGTTTTTTAGGTTTAATTGTTTCTTCTAGCAAACGAAGAATAAATAACATCATAAACATAGAGTCAACTTTATACTAAATCAAAGATTAGCAAACTACAGCCCATAGGCCAAATCTGGCTCACTGCCTGTTTTTATAAAACTTTACTGAAATAAAGCCACAATCATTAACATTGTCTATGACTCCTTTTGTACCCTAATAGCAGAGTTGAATAGTTGCAACAAAGATTGCATTCCCCCATAAAGCTGAAAATATTTACTTCTTGATGAAATAAAATCATCTTGGAAAAGTTTAATCTGGGGCCCAAAATTGAACTTTGTGCTTAACTAATAAGAATATTTTATCTTGTTATTTTTTAGCTATTAAAGCTAAAAAAGAGAACATTATGATTGTATATCTTGTCTTTTAAACACAGTGATGTTATTTCAGATTGTTCACTGCCCTGTTGAAATAATAAAGAATGTCCTCATCTCTTTTAGAAGTACTTCTATGGATCAGAAGAAAAACTGAGACATACGCCAGGCGTGGTGGCTCACGCTTGTAATCCCAGTACTTTGGGAGGCAGAGACCGGAGGATTCGGGGATCGCGGCCAGCCTTAGCTCGCTCGCTCGCTCTCTCCCTCTCTCTCTCTACTTAGTGAGGCCCTCCGCAACTTCGTGAGACCCAGTTTCAAAATCAAGTATAAAGAATAGGGCCAGGGGTGTAGCGCGGAGGTAGAACGCCCCTGCGTTCAATCCCCGGTACCGCAAAAAAAAAAAAAAACTGAGACATAAAGTTGAAAGTGAATGCATTGAGTTTTTATTATATACTAAGTGCTATGCTTTGTACTTTACGGACATAGTAAATTATTGTCATTCTTATAATTTCTATAAAGTTCCTGAGAACACTAAATTAGTGAATGTTGAGCCATTGTTCCTAGTGAAAATTCAGGGTTAGGTTCCTGACAGCCTCTGGTCACACGATCTCTGTCAACTGATCAACACCTACCCTTGTCTATTTCTGTTTAAAGATATCTTATATACTATCTATTGTTAATTTATTAACATTGAAGGCACAGGCAATAGAACTATAATTCATGCCTGAACAAGGTTCATGTGATACTTTCTCCCAAAAGCACATCTCAGCCTCTTTGTTCTTGGGATCACTAGCCAGCACTACAGCACTATACTTGGAGGACTGTGACAAGCACAGCAGAATCACACACATACATTCATAAATGCCAGTATCATGACAACTAAACAGAGCACAAAAAAGGACATGTGTTTCGAGGATGAGAAATGAAATAAGAAGTCAGAGTGTCACCATGTTAAAATGGGGGGCTGAGTGACTCAAATATCATGCCACCCTCTACATGTCTTCAAATGACCATGAAAGCCTTACACATATTGATTTTGAGATTACAAATAAATTGTAGCAAGTAATCAAATTTGCAAATATAGGATCCATGAACAATGAGGATCAACTATATTTATTAGACCTGAGAAAGAGGAAGGTATTATGCCCACATACCAGATAAGGAAACTGAGCTGCAGTACACTTAAATAACCAGATTATAAAGCTACAAAGCTAAAAAGGGGCAAAGCTGATATTCAAATTCCAGCCTCTCTGATTCCAAAGGTGGGCCTCAGAGAAAATTCAATTCAAGAAATTAATTGACCAATAAAAGAGAGTAAATAATTCCAACTGAATTCATTATCATACTTCACATCATGCTTCATTTCCTATCTTTAACTATTAAGCAGTGTCCATGTGCATTATAAAGCAATTACCATTTCCCACTCGCATATTTATTGTGGAGGTTTTAATGTGTCATACCTAACACATGTATTTGAGAAATATATTAGCAAATTCCTAAATTCCATAGGTCAAAATACCTTCCCTATAAGAGAAAGACAGTAATAATAACTATCTCAAGGATTGTGGGAATGGCAGGGTGTGGTAGCACACACCTGTAATCCCAGTACTCGGGAGACTGAGATAGGAAGATCACAGGTTTGAGGCCATTCTCAGCAACTTAGTGAGGCCCTCCACAACTTAGTGAGACCCTGTTTCAAAATAACAATAAAATAAGACTGGGTATGTAGCTCAGAGGTAAAATGGTCCTAGGTTCAATCCCCAGTACCACAAAAAAAAAGAGGGGAGAAAAAGATTGTGGGAATGAATGAGATATTCCATATAAAGCATTTAGCAGTAGTGTACCTATCATAAAACAACAATAAGATTAAATATGATTATTAGTAATGTAATACCAATATTGTCTGGTTACTGCTTAGACTAAGGAGTTGAGTTCAGGGGCCTGAGACATAAATTTCAATAAGAACTGTGCCACTGGATGGGTGACATTCTATCTCTTCAGAGTAATTATGTAATCAAAGTTAGTTAAATGGGTATAAGGCCTCCAAATACAGAAGAGCTAAAAAGCTAAAGCTTTTCATATTTTAATCATTTGGTTCTCCTCAATCTTTCTTCCATCTTCATAGCTAATTCTAGAGGCAAGTGTCAAAGGAAGAGAAGAGCCACACATTCTTGTTAAAATGCAACTGACTCCATGAGTTCATGTCAGCAGCCAGCACTACAGACCTCTTTGGCAGTCACCAACAATGATCTGCTTTTCTTTTTCTGACATTTTCTATCTAAGCCTCACTTACTTTATATTTCAATATCTCTACCTTGACATTGGGTCTCTAATTGAATTATAAGGTTTTTTTATAATCTCAGGGACTACACTCTTCACAAAATTTTTTAGAGTACAACATTTATAATAACTGTCTATCCTCCTGCTTTTTGAAAAGGACACTTTCAACAGGCAGAATCAGATATGGAAAAGGACACTTTCAACAAGCAGGATGATAGACAGTTATTATAAATAGCTGTTAGCTATTATGTGAATTGACTGTAATTCATCGGAATCAATCAGCCATTTCTAAAACAAATACTGTTTCCCTTGTTCAACAACCTTGAAATCCTAGAGTGACTGAATTCAACTATAGATAAGCAAACTCCAAAGTTTAGATGTGAGAATGGGAAAGACCTTCTTTGCCTAAGGTCACACATTACTCAATAGTGGGCTCAGTCAGGAATTTCACAATAGTTTACTGAAGCATCAAGTGAAAGAGAGATTTTAAAACTCAACCCCTTAAAGTCTAAGCTGCAACCAGAAGGTCATGTGCTACACTCTCGATTCTTTTTCTCAGCTTTCTGCTTCTTTCCTGATGACATCTATTTCTGCTACTGTGAATCTGTACAGGTTCCAATATGCAGGTGTTAAGAATCAGATATGAAAAAGGCATTTATATTAGTGTGTCACCAAAGAGCAATGTCTCGGGCAATTCATCTAATCCTCGGTGCTTCCATTCACTCACATCCCTTGAGAACACCCCTATCCTGTTCTCCTTCCTAAGATTGCTACTGGTGACCCAGTAAGAGACTGGATACCAGCTTCTGTGGAAAGTAGAAAAGTGGTAAGAGAATTCAAAGCATGACTCTGAACTTGCATACACCAGCACAATGTGCCAAATAACTGTTACTGAATTGAATCATTTATATTCTGATTATCATCTGTGATTTATGTCTAACAATAAAGAGCATCTATTTTTAATCTTTTTATCACAGGGCCTCCTAATTTAGCTTCTCTTCCTCCAGAGACCTCATTCTTTGAAAGACTATGACTATCAATTACATTTATTCATAATTCATTTATTTTACCATTTTATTCAGCGTTTTATTACTAAAACATGTTTTCTAAATGGTAAACAGTAATACATAGTAATAAAAGGATTTTCAATTTACTTGCTTAATGAGATGATGATGATGATGATACAGTGGACCTATGCAATCTTATTATAGGTAAATATCTTGGAAACACACTGTATTAGATTAATTTATTAAGCAAATGTTTCTTAAGTATCCACCACTTGGTATGCAAACACTAGCCACCAAGGAAGTGTATTTTGGTGAATAAGACAGAAATGTCCTTACTGTCATGGAGCTTCTATGATAGTCTACTCCAGACTGATCTTCCTCAAAATAGATCAAATTTTCACCTCACTAAGCTTAAATTCATTTGTAAAAATCCATCTTATTTATCAAGAGTTAAGTATAAGGTCGCGCGTGGTGGCTTGTAATCCCAGTACTTGAGAGGCTGAGAACAGGAGGATCCAGGTTCACAGCCAGCCTCAGCAACTTGTGAGGCTCTCAGCAACTTAGTGAGACCCTGTTTCAAAATAAGGAATAAAAAAATAGGGCTAGGGATGTAGCTCTGAGTTAAAATGCCCCTGGGTTCAACCCCCAGTACCACACACACACAAAAAGAGTTAAGTATAAAATAATTGCATGTATTTATGAGGAAATGCTAAATTAATTCCAGGATCAAGTGAAGCCAGAATGTCTATTTGTCTTCAATTGATTAGTCTCATTTAATAAATGGAATAAAGTTAAAGCCTTATTGCTGTTTTGACTCCACAAGAAGGTACTCTTGCAACTGCTGTTACTATTATTCACTACCATTGAGGGCAGAACAAAGAAGGAATATAATGTCTTGTTTGTAGGTCCAGAAGATAAGTTTTTACCTCTATCACTCATTTAGCCTCCATCATTTATTTGCCTCTATCATTCATTGTCATTATCAGATAGTTAATATTTTAAGTGCCTCCCACATTTATTATCACCTTTCTTCTCATAGAAAACAAAAAGAAAGGAGGGAATTGTATCTAAGAGAAACTGAACAGCTACTAGCCCAGCAAATCTCAGATTTTCTTCTTTCCCAAGTGCTGTAATAGGGACATTTTAAAACCATCTTTTTAATTTCCTATTTGTGAAATTCTTAAGCAAAGAAAAAAAATCTCTCATTTTGCCAAACTTAAAGTAAGACATGAGGAGGCCCAAATAGCATATTAAAAGAGGATACCTCTTGCTGGTGTTCCCTGACTCACATTAAGCCACTTTTCCTTGGCTTTATGGGAACCCTGGTTCCCTTTAACTGGGAAGATGTTTTTTTATCTTAAGAAGAAGATTTTTTTCTATCTTAAGTTTTTTCTATATTTCTTATCAAAATATACAAGGTGGCAAGGAAGGCTAGTAATGAGTACATCAACTATGCCATTCTCAACTTAAGGCTGAAGATAACACTGTCAAAATTCTAATAGTGGCACACATTGCAATGTTCATGTGAGAGTAAATATTCATGAGCATTAGAAGCTTTATTAGTACTCTGCTATAATTTACACATGATGGGATTTGAAGCATGATTTTATCATAGAATAAATAAATCTGTGATATACAACCATATTCTGTCAGAATAGTCAAAAGGGACTTTTCAGATGATCTGGGCCACAGCATCCCAATTTGGATCTTGAGTTTTCTTATCCATGTGATGTTGAACAACTTGGTCCAACTTCTCTGCAGTCTGTAGTGGCAGATTCTCTGTCTGATAGACTCTCTGCCTAACAGACTTCTCATGTACTGTGCAGCCAGAATATTTTACTAAGCTGAGAAATCTACTGTTTTCGTTTCAAGTGAAAAAAAAAAAGAATCTCATTAGTAAAGATCTCTGCTACAGAAGTCAGAATACATGAGTTCTAACTGTACCATGGATCCACATGAAGTAAGGTATACAAAGTGCTATGTAAACCCCAAACTAACAGAACTAGATTCTTAAAGCTGGATCCTACCAACAACAATTTGTAACAATATCTCTTCATTAAGAGTTGGGGTGAAGCTGTTGACCACAAAGATGTCATTTCTAAGTTCTTAGTTGTGCAGTTCTTAGAGAAGAAAAAATAATTTTCATCTCTCATTTATAAAATAAAAGCAAGGCAGGAAAAACATGAAAGAGTACATCAATATAAACAAATTGTCGCTAATGTTTTTGAATTCACTGTTCTCTGACAAGAATATTTTAGCAAAAGTGTTGCCTCTATATCTCTGATTCTTACATCTAACATCCTTTCCACTGTATCTTCATGTAGCCCCTGTCAGACAGAACTGTATGATTATCACTGCAGTTCATAGAGAGGACTTATCAGGCAAAAGCTTAAAAAATCAATTCCTAGCAGGAAAAAAATGACCCAGGTAACATCACAGACAATCCCCATTAAATTAGAAGAGCCTACATATAAACTAAGGAAGTTTTTGTGTCTTTAAAAGAAAAAGAAAAATACAAGTATATTTTACTGTGGCTTCTTGACTTCAATGTTTGATGAGGGAGGGGACAAATCCTGGTTCATCAGGCACAGAATGACAAAAGGTTTGTAGAAAAAGACAACAGTGAAGGTCAGAGGAAAAAAACATTCAGAGTGCTTGATGAGGTCACTCAGAGGAGCAGAACAATACATCTGTGAAATCAGTTTTCTCACCAATTACGCCCTAACACTTTGATGCTTATCATCCTGAACTTTTCTGCTTCCTCAGAAAGTGCCAGTCACCCTCTACTGCCCTGAGTCTCCCTGACCTTGATTGCAGTTTTGAGGGCTGATCTCTCATCTCCTTATAAAACACATTTTTTAGAGACATTCCCTCAACCACACTTTCCTTCAAACACCACAATTGACATAGCGCCTGATTTTGAGCTGCTCTCAACAGTTTTATCTCATCTCTGAACAATCTCCCTCATGTCAGCCTTGCAGCCACCGCTCGTGTCTTGCTGAACAGATGTAACTTCAATACTCGTCTACCTGCGGCTCCACACACTGACATTCCAAAGTAGGCCTATGGAGAACAAAAAAGTTCCTGTGCTTTTACATATGGAATACATTTTTACAAGTCTGATTAAATCTTTGTTTCTCACCTATAAAAACAAAACACCAAAGTCAGTTTGTAAATTGACCACACCAAAATTACTCAATCAACAGTATTGCAGCATTCCAGAGCTTTCTGAGGAACCATTCCAGATGACAGTTCTTATCCTTAAGGAGTTTATTCTCCTTTTGGAAAGAATGAAATTCTTTTTTTTTTTTGCGGTACCGGGGATTGAACCCAGGGGCATTCTACCTCCAAGCTATACCCCCAGTCCTATTTTTTTATTCTTTATTTTTTGAAACAGGGTCTCACTAAGTTTCAGGGGGCCTTACTAAGTAGCTGACGCTGGCCTTGAATCTGTGATCTTCCTGTCTCAGACTCCCAAGTACTGGGATTACAAGTGTGCACCACCATGCCCAGCAGAATGAAATTCTAAATTAAGAATTTCTATAGTTGAAAAGAGTGCCATTTTTTTCTAATACTTGTTAAACAATGAAAGCATACTGTATGTATCATGCACCAACAATATGCTAGGTACAGATTAACCAAACTAACCAAGTTTTCATTGTATCTGAGGATACAACTACAAATATTCCCTAAATTCTAAAGGTTATTCTCTGTCAGAAAAAAATATATACACTTAAAAATAAAATCTACAGAGATAATGAATCAACTTAAATGACTCACAAAGCAATATAACGGAGCCTTTCGATGCTTCTTTCAAGAAGCCCATTTGCCTATCCAGGATGTTAACGTGCGGCACATTTCTGTGAAGAGGGAGAATGCAGGAGCGCACAGAGGCCTCAATAAGGCACAACACTGTGCAACATGTACTGTGATGTATTCCAGAGGCAGTGCCAGGGGTTACAAAAATGGAGCAAGGAGCTCCACTGCCTGGTTGCAAATCCCAGTTCTGCCAAAGGCCTAACCGTGACTCTGGGCTGTGCTTCTTCAGTTTCGCATCTGCTTTTCAAAACCTAAGTAGCCCGGTGTGGTGGTGCAGGCTTGTAATCCCAGTACTTGGGAGGCTGAGATAGGAGGATTGCAGGTTTGAGGGCAGCCTCAGCTACTTAGCAAGGCCCTCCACAATTTAGTGAGACCCTGTTTCAAAATAAAGAATAAAATAGGGCTGGGGGTATAGCTTGGACGTAGAATGCCCCTGGGATCAATTCCCAGTATTGCCAAAAAAACCACACACACAAAACAGTAAGTAGAAGTAATAAAAATCCTTACTTGCATCATCAAGTTCAAGAAGTCCCTTAAGAGTTCACCTCAGAGATAGAGAATTAACATGTATAGCTCAAAAACTATGGCATTTGCTCCCTGTATCAACCCTAAATTGGGACAAAATTTTGCATATGAACCCACCAGGGTTCAATAAATTTTCAGTTATTCAGCTGGTAACGGATGAGTCTGAACATCCAACTTGCATCTCCTTCACTGTGAGGTCCTCTTGACTCTCTGAGCATCCCTCCCTCCTTGGTGAGATTATCTGAGATAACATAGATCTACCAGGCACTTCACCCCTATGCTGCAATTAATTTAGTGTTCCCTTATTGAAAATAAAAGGCCCTGAAAAACAGTATTTTTTCATTTATTTTTTTATCCCTTTTGTCAGGAACATAGGAAATATTCAATAATTTATTATTCAATGAATGAATTAAAGCTCAATACATAATGAGTATTTTGCTCAAGGACAAATAAATTAGTTGTACAACCAGGTTTTAAGCCCAGGCATGTAGCATACCTGACTACCAACTATGGGAGGTTGTCAACTGAACAGTGCAATAATGCTGAGACTAAAACTTACAAAGGAATTATATGAAGTTAATTAAGTCATAGTATAAGTAACAATATGAAAATTCACTAAATTAGTCAGGATATATGTTTATTTTTATGCCTTTTAAATTTTTATTGGATTTTGATAAATTATAATTGCATATTAAGTATGGTACATAGAGTGTTGCTGTGATACCCATACCATAGTTTATAGCTGCACAACTCACAATAGCCAAGTTATGGAACTCATCTAGGTGTCCATCGGCAGATGAATAAAGAAATGTTGCATATATACACAATGGAGTTTTATTCAAACATAAAGAAAAATAAAATTATGTCATTGGCATTATTATAAATGGGATTGTTTTCTTGATTACCTTTTGGAACAGCTCATTGTTAATGCATAGAAATACAACTGATTCTTGTACATTGATTTTATATCCCACAACTTTGCTGAGTTCATTCACTAATTCTATCAGGGTTTTTTTGGTGGAGTCTTAAGGGTTTTCTTATTAAAGATCATGTTATCTTCAAACAGATAATTTTACTTCTTCAATGAGGATGCCCTGTATTTCTTTTTCTTGCCCCATTGCCCCGGCTGGGACTTCCATTATGACGTTGAATAAAAATGGCAAGAGTGAGCATCCTTGCCTTATTCCAGATCTTATAAGAAAAGCTTCCAGTTTTTTACAACTGAGTATAATGTTAGTAGTAGGCTTGTCATATGGCCTATGTCATGTTGATGTAAGTTCCTACTGTACCTAATTATTGAGAGTTTGTATCATAGATGGGTGTTGAATTTTTAAATGCTTTTTTTTTGGCATGTATTGAGATGACCATAGCTTTTACTCTTCATTCTGTTAGTGTGGCATATCATATTGAATGGGTTGCATATGTGAAAACATCCTTGGGCCCTAGGGGTAAATCCTACCTGGTCATGGTATATCATCCTTTTAATATGCTACTGAATTCAGTTTGCTATATTTCGCTCGTATCTTTATTATTTCCTTCTTCTGCCAGCTTTGGGCTTAGTAGTTTGTTCTTTTTATAATTCCTTCCTTCGGCTGTTTGTTTGAGATCTTTCTTTGTTTAAAATAGAGGCATTTATCACTATAAAATTCCCTATTAGAACTCCTTTTGCTGTATCCCATAAGTTGTAGAATATTGTGTTTCTCTTTTTGTCTGTCTTGAAATATTCTCTAATTTCTCTTTGACCCAATGTTATTCAAGAGTGTGTAGTTTAATTTCCATATATTTATAATTTTTCCCATTTTCTTTTTATTTTTCTTCTACGTACAGGTTATTTTATTATAAAAATGCAAACAATTACAAACCATTCTGTTGCAGAAATCAATGCTATATTAGCATAAATGTTATTTCCAAGTTAAAAAAAATGAATCTGACCAATTATAAACGGCAATAAGCATTAAGACATAATGGTGCTCAAATTATCTCCTGAGGTTACTGATGCATTAACACATTTGTCCTTTAAGACCTTAGAAAAATAAAAATTTCTGAGATCATCTTTACTTTTTCTTCTTGTATAATAACAGCCATATTTTTATATGATAAGCCATAAGGTGATATGTAAACATACTAATTTCACCAAGATAATTTTTCTATCAAATAAAATCCTATTTCCAGCTAGAAACTTTCCTTATAATCATTTTAATAAATAAACCAACCACTTGCCAAGAGCAAATATATGTTTCTTCTAAGTGATTAAGCCCTAATCTTCATTTTCTCCTAGGGAAATAATATTAAAACTCATTGTTCCATTATTTGCTATAAAAACCTGAATTATCATTTTTGAGACATTAGCTTGCATTTGCACATCTAGCATAAGGGAATATCTTATCTGGCCATAAGTGGGTTCTGTGTGTGAACATTATGCTTTCCTTCACAAGTGGGAAGGTCCTTGCTTAAGGACCAGGGCCTCCTAACCTCACAGATTAGCTTTCTCCCTTATAGTCAAGTGAGACCTACATTACATAAAAGTGTGAATCATGTTCTTAGACTTCTCAGTGCTATATTTGCCCCAAAGAGTCTGGATGTTCACCCATAGACAGGGTGAACATCAGTGAAGTTCTTGACTGCTTTCTTCTGGATAAAACGTTGTGCATTTTCAGATGGCCAGCAATGTTCTCACACAGGTGTTTCCTCTACTCTTCATCCAGCCCATTCATGTAGAATGTTTATATCTGAGTGACATTGTCGTCACTGGCACTGCTGAAGCACTGCATATCTACAGAACATCAGGTAATCTTCTCCAGGGTGGAACGTTGTTGTTCTGGAGCATTAAAGCTCTTGAGGTAGGAATCTGGAGCACCATCCTGATTGTGATACACACAAATGGGGCCATCATGCTCATAGTTGGCTATCTGACCACAGAAAGAGACGGTTCATGGGCATCTGAAGATAGTTGGTGTAGGCGAGTGTCAGGATAGGCAAAAAGACAGCCCTGAAGCCTTTTGTGAGGGCTGGACTCAATGCTGGGCAGCGTGTTGCTTGGGTCAAAGGCTATCTATTCAACCTCAGCTGAGCAATTAACTGGATTACACTTCAGATCAGTTTACCAATGGAATTAGAGGGTAGTCCTTGTGAGACCAAATCTTGATGATATCAAATGGATTAAATGGAAAAGTTCCTGCCTGATTAAACATCATGACCTAGATGTAAAAAGTTCGGGAGGAGGATCTTTCTGTGGCAATAGCATTAAAAAATTCCTAGAGGCAACAGTCAGAATCCTCCTGGGAAAGTCTTCCTGCAATAGAAAGTTTTTTGATGCCCTTATTAGTCTTATAATGGAATTTGAAATAAACTGCCTCCTCATTCACATTAATCAACTTGAAAGTATGTGACCCATGTCCACTCGTGTACTAACGTCCATTTGGAATTCCTCCATCACCAAATAAGAAATCTGATGCAAAGACTAGGGATGTAGGCTCCAGAATCCCAGACCAGGTCCAGGTCTTTCAAGCACATTTGAGGATTTCTGTTTGGGCTGTGGTTCAATGATGGGAACAATAGGATATCCCTGATGAAGAAAATAGGGGTATTATTATTTCCAACAAGATCACAACTTATATCTCTGTAAAATTTCACTACAAACATACAAGAGTCATGAACCCTGTCATTTGAGCCCAATTCTCCAGGAACAGTGGAGAATCGAACTGCAATGAGAGTCCTTTTTTTGAAAATGCTCAAACATTCATGCCCATGAAGTCATGCATGACCTCAAAGGAGCCAAAAACCCTTGCTCCTTTAGCATGCATGACTCTCTTGGGAATTCTCTCATGGTCAATGTAAGCTATTTCATCAGTAAAAACCACATCTTGAACAAGAAGGGGCCCTTTGGGTCAAAACATCAGGTTTCTACATGGTCTTCTGTTCCTTCCAGAGCTTCATTTGGTCATTGGTTGGTTGTCTGTCTGACATGGTATCTGATTGGCATTGTAGAACCTTGCAGGTGGCCTGGGCTCACATGACTCCCTTCCTTTTATAATTTTTTTTATTGGTGCATTATAATCATACATCTTGATGAAGTTCAGGGTGATAGAGGCATATATGCACACAGCACTCATTGAGTCTTCCCCCAGTTCACACCCTATTCTAGATTTATTCCATTGTACAATAAAAGATACTTGGAATGATTTTAATCTTCTTAAATTTGTTAAGACTTGTTTTGTAACCTGCATATAATTTATCCTAGAGAATGTTCCATGTGTGCTTGAAAAGAATGAGTGTATTTTGTTGCTATTAGAATGTTCTGTATATATCTGTTAGGTCCATCTGGTCTATAGGACTATTCAGATCTGCTATTTCTTTGTTGATTTTTCTATCCAGATGATCTGTTCATTATTGTAAATGTGATATGGAATTCTCCTATTTACTATATTGGTGCCTATTTCTCCCTTCACACCTACCAATGTTTGCTTTATATATTTATGTGCTCTGATGTCAGGTGAATTTATAATTGTTCTATCTTTCTGTTGAATTAGCCCTTTTATCATTATGTAATGACCGTCTTTGACTCTTGTAACACAATTTTACTTAAAGTCTATTTTTTCAGATAAAACTCCACTTATTTCCCTTTTTTTTTTTTTTTTTTTTTTTTTTGCGGTACCAGGGATTGAACCCAGGGGCGTTTTACCTCCGAGCTACACCCCCGGCCCTATTTTTTTTTATACTTTATTTTGAAACCAGGTCTCACAAAGTTGTGGAGGGCCTCACTAAGTAGCTGAGGCTGGCCGCGAACCCAGATCCTCCGGTCTCAGCCTCCCAAGTACTGGGATTACAAGCGTGCGCCACCATGCCTGGCAACTCCACTCATTTCTTATGGCCCATTAAATATGGATTATAACAATAGACTTGAGAGATACAAAAAAGAAAAGGAATCTGTATCCAAGGGTTCTAACTAATCTGAATATAGCACTTATTTATCCAAGAAAACTAGATATTAGAAGTTAACAACCAATCATTTAAAGATTAGAATATAAATGTATATATGTATACCTATGTAAAAATAACATCTCATTAAAGCCACTAATTCATTAAATCCTATATGAGATATATAAAAGTAAATTATATACATATACTATGCATGTTTTATATACATATATAGATTTCTATACATATCTGTATACATTTATATGTATTCTTAATTACAGAGATTACTTCATATGCATTACTGATTCATATTATGAATACTGGAGTACAAGATTAAACAAAGTTCACAACACAATGACTGATTTGATGCATACACACCAAAAGGAATTATATTTAAATAATCAAGGTTAAATAGTTTTGGACTCAGAATTATTTGGAAGGGTAAGCAATAACTTTCCTATATTTTTCCCAAAATAAATGTGAGAATATAAAAGAAAGATATATATTATGTTTATCTCCCCCTCAGCATTTTAGACTTGTCTGAAAACATATAAAAGAACTCTTCCCACTCCATCTCCAAGGATAGTCAGGCCTTCACTTCTAAAGTTTGGCTTGAAGCAAAAGGGCTCTGTTTCTAGTGAGAAAGAGAATAAAAGGGAACACCATATAGGAAACCATTCCGAGATGACCATTGTTTTTGATGGTCTAAGAACATAAAGGAAACCCAGAAGGTCAAGAAAAGATTTTAGAAAACCTTGTGCTTCAAGGATAACAGAGAGAAATGATCCAACAGTGGAGAAGCCATGGGGTTAGAGTAGAGGCTATAGTCTCTCGCTCTGAGATTATGACAAAGAATGCTGTGGTTCAGGAATGGCATGCTACTTGCAAGATTCTGAGTGGTAGATGGTGCCCCCAAATGAGACTTTTGGCACCAGGGCTTGGGAGAAGCGGAAAAGTTCCCAGTGGCTGAGCCTGGAGCTAGCAGAGAGAAGGAGAGAAGGAGATAATCACAGTGGCCTGCCCAAAGCAGTACTAAGAGACTGATGAGTTCTCCACAGCAGAAGGGACAAGAGGACAATAGGGGCCCATGCCAATTAATAACAGAGTCCTCTCCACGCCTTTCCCTGAGCCCTGTAAGCTTCAGGCTCACATACACACCAGGATTCTAGCACAACAAAAACTGACACCTGTTGTCTCATTACTTCACTCAGAGGATGCTTGCAGCTAGATTTGATATGTTTTTATTTTTAATCAAATATGTAGTATAGCTTGCCCATCAATTTTCTGAGTTATAAATATAACTGCTGAATGAACATCCCTATAATCCCTTTCTTCAGTAAAGGCCTCCTCTACTGCCTCTTTTTGAGAAAAGGGGAAAAGAACTACCCAATTACATTTTGAAGAATTGAAAGCAATTTCAACAAAGGCCAAATTCTGGGTTTGCTTCTATTTAGAGATATTAGGATTTGGGGAAATCGTGACCTACACAAGTGCCTTGTATATTCTTCACTTTCTTGAAACTGCCATGTTTTACTTTTTAATATTCTTTTTCAGTGTGAACCAACTTCTAAGTCTACCAACAGAGCTTTGTATCCCCCATCTGAGGACCTGGAAGCTTTTTCAGGCTGCCATCTTTAAGTGGCAGGTTGGCTCAGTGGGTAAGAGATAGGCTCTGGAATCAGACATGTCTGTATTTGATCCTGATATCTGCTACATCCAGGCTATATGACCTGAGGTAAGTTACTTCACCACTTTAGGTATGAGTTTTCTCACAAGGAAACTAGAAACACTGTTACAGGTGGAGCATCCCTAACCTGGAAATCCAAATGCTCCAAAATCTGAAATTTAGGGGTTGATATGATACCACAAGTAGAAAATTCCACATTACACAACTTTGTTTCATGCATCAAGCTATTTAAAATACTTTAAAATTATGTTCAGGCTATGCATATAATGTGTGTATTGTGTTTAGACTTGGGTCTCATCCTCAAAATATTTCATCATGCATCTGCAAATATTTCAAAATCAGAAAAAAAAATCCAAAACATTTCTGGTCCCAAGCATTTTTCACAAAGAATACTTGACCTGTAGTAGCTACCTGAGAAGGCTATTGTAAAGATACCCTGGGATAATGACATACAACTCCAAGTACAATGTTTGGCACATAATCAGAACTTGAGAAATGGCAGTTATTATTAGCAACAGAAAATCTAAGCCACTAAAAATATTCAATTATTACTATGCCATCATCAACCAAACATTAATGACTAGTAATGTGGTGACATGTTTAATGTTATTAATTACCTGTGATTCTAACTTAATTAGATCTATTGACTTGTGAGCTTTAAAATAACTTGCCTTTAAAATAACAAAGAAAAGTTACAGACCTAAGGCCAAACTATAATTACCAGAGCAAATATAAATATATTTATTATGCAGTATATTTGGAAATTCGGATTTCAAACAAAACACAAAGAAAAAAAAACAGCCATCAAATAAGTACTATTTTTAAAAAAAGTATCATTTTTTTAAAGTAGGCAATACCTAACAGTAACTTGATGACTAGTCAGTTTTTAGAAAAGTTCTTGCTGGAAGATGAAAAGAAAACATTATCTATGAGATATTATAGTAAATAATGAGTTAAAAGGTCTGTGGCAACATTTAAATAGTAATTACTCCTATTCAGTCATTAATTCTGTAACAGAATTTTGAACCTCTGACAAATATATTTAATTGATGGCATACTACCAAATATTTAAAATCTGTCTCCCAGGGGAAAAAGGCCCCTGTAATGGTTTTGGATTTAGAATGTCTCCCTAACCCTCATGGAAACAAGGTAGCAATGCTGGAAGTCAGGCTTGGTTGCTAGGGAGGGGTCCTTAGGGGTGTGGCCTTGGGGATTATATAAGTTCTCTCCTTCCCCCTTCTCTCTCTGGCTTCCAGCCTCGGCGTTATGAAAGTAGAGCCCATACTCTTCCTCTCTCCGCTTCCTGCTGCCATGCCCTGAGCTCCACCAACCCAGCCTGACATGGACTGAACCTTGAAATCTCCAAAAACTGTGAGCAAATAAATCTTCCTTCCTCTAAATTGTGTGATCAATTGTTTAGGATTATAGCAGGGAGAATATTGACTGAGACAGCCCCTGATTTGGAAGGAAAGTTCACCAAATTCCATGGTGTAAAATTCTCCATCATGGCAGATTTCAAATTAACAATGGGCCCCCTACAGCCAGTGGTAGCCAGAACCACCGCACCTACTGCCACATTTTAACTGTACAGTTAAAATGGTTAACATAATAAATTTTAAGTACTGTATGTTTTATCTGATTAGAAAAATTTTAATTAGAAATACTTTAAAGAGAAATTCTGTTACTCTGCCCTCCACAATTTCAAATAAGAGAATAAACAGATTTCTTAAAATAACAATGACATACTTTAGTATTGTACATGTCTCTATAATGAGACTTTAGATATAGGGATGCTGGGCACTGAGAAAAGCTGCATTTATTCTGCCAGACATCAACACTGCACGTTCATTTTTCAAGTTTTCTTCTATTCATTATAATTGGCACATAGGGCTATTATGAAGAGGAAATAGCACAAATGGGAAAACAAATGGTCAGAAGGTCAAAACCTACTGCACTCTTTGCCTCGCACTGGGTCAGGCAGGCCGGAGCAGTCCACTGCAGAGTTGGGAATGGCAACTCTCCACCGGGAGCCACTGCTGTCGCATTCTGTATATTCAAAGTGGTAATCTTTCTGCAAGCAATCACAAAACAAGCCTCTGTTAAAGCCGATTCTAATAAGACAACCGTGCTTTCTCAACCACCCTACCCAACAGGCCTGCAAGCCTGTTCCTAAGCTGTACCATCTCCTTGACTCTCATCCCTCTCCCAACCCACCCACATCAAGCAGTTCATTGATCAGAAATGTACTGAGCAAAGCACTGGGGATATGATGGAGGACAGGACAGATAACCACTGTCCTTTAGTCCCATCTACCCACAAAGTCTACAGAACACTTCCTTAACTCTTTTGCAGGCTTTTTAAGCTCTACATAATTGATAGATATGGCATAGCAAAGAACAAAATAACACCAGGAAATTGATTCCTGTCATTGTCCCAAGTATTCGAAAGAAGAAAACCATTCCCATTAACCTAGTTCCCACTCTGTGTAAAATTTAACAGAAAGTGTAATAATTAATCACCCAAATACTGGTAGAAAAAGTTACAAATTTTTAAGCAGCTTTCCCAAGCTTAATTCACACCCACCACAGCAGGTTGCCATCAGTCAGACTATTAAAATAGGCCGTTTATTACAATTTCCAAATTAAGACCAACCCACTTGTCTCTGGCCTTTGGTTGCTTTGAAATTCTCACAATAACTTCCCCTGGTCAGAGCACATTGAACATGTGCAATGCTTGAACTGAGAGGAACCAGGACAAAATGTTATAGGAGCATTCAAAGAATAAGAGAAACTCCAAATCTACCCTAAAGTATTTTCAGATCAGTACATCTATTTATTTAATTCAGTAGCCTGGACGTTGCTGTTCTGCACTCTCCACTTTGTGTAGTCTCCTTGCTATACTGATGACAGATGAGAACAGAAATTTCAAGTCACAGCACCATGGGGAGGTGGGGAATGTAAAGGCTATTACCTGTGGCCTATTTTCCACAGCACACTTTCCTAACAATGAAGCTCCTATTTTAACATCTTTTTTCAATCTGGATAAGCCAAGAATTTTCCAAATCGTCAATTCTGGGTTCCTCTGTAATTGTTCTTCCTTTAATTCATGTCTTCCCTCTCATATTTTACTATAAGCAGGAAGAAGCCAGTCCAAACCTTCAACACTTTGCTAGGAAATCTCAGGTTCCTCACAAGTTTTGCTTTCTACACAACCACAGGACACAATTCGGCTCAGCTTCTGCCACATGTAAGAAGGATCGCCTTTCCTCCAGTTTCCAACAATGTGTTTCTCCTTTCCTTCTCAGCCCTCATCAGTATTGCTTTTAACATTTCTAACAACATTCTGTTTATAACAATTTACATATTTTCTAAGCCAACATAGGCATTCCACTATGCTCCTCACTGTTTCCTGAGCCGTCACTAGCAGCATATTTTATATCCCTATTTTTATCAACAGTCTGTCTGAGATATCCAGGCTTCTCCATCAGCCACCTCAAAATTCTTCCAGCATCTGCTCTCCAGCCAATTGTGAAGCCACTTCCCACTTTTAGGTATTTGTTACAAGCAGCACCTCAGTTACATATACCAAAATCTGTAATCATTTCCCATGGCGGCTGTAACAAATGACCACAAAGAGCAGTTTCAAGCAACAGAAATCCATTCTCTCACAGTTCTACACGCCAGAAGGCCAAAGGCAGTATCACTGGTCTGCTCAAGGTATGGCCAAGCCAGGCTCCCTTAGGAAGTTAGGAAGTGTATGGGGGAATCCATCCCTTGCCTCTTCTGGCTTCAGGTAGCGGCCAGCGTTCATCTTCTTGTGGCTGACTGGCTGCACCCTCTGCTTCGGTGGTCACACTGCCTTCTCCTCCTCTTGCGACTGCATTTAAGGCCCCCATGGGTAATCCTTCCTTCTCAAGATTCTCAATTCACATCTTCCTGTCATATATGGCAACATTTACATGTTCTAAAAATTAGGATTTGGCTAGCTTTTGTTTTTGTGTTTCTTTTTCTTGTCCTTCTCTGGGTGGAAGCATTACTCAGCCTCCCACAATCTCCCCGGGTAGACCAGCTTTGACTAGCCATTCATTTGCATAATGCCTTTCTTATTTCCCTCATTCCCTGTTATTTTTATTAGGATGTTTCTCTTATTTCCATATCCCACTGAGAAGATCTTGGCCTCCATGTGTAAAATTTAAGTTATTTCTTATCATCCTAGCAAAATAATGATGCTGGGAAGTCTGGCATGAATTTCAGATGAAGCAAGGCCTCTGGATAAAATAAGGTAAAGTGCAGAAAGCACTCCTCCAGCCCTGCCTCTGGGTTATTCGGGCTGCCAGTTAGAAGACGAGAACAGCAATGACTACGTGGAAAAGGCACTGTGTTTTCTGGCTGTTAAGTTGGATGTTGTATGCCAACTAATTATGCGAAGATTCTTTTCTCCTGTCTGCCTCTTCTAGGTTACCCAGTGATCCCAAAGGGCCATAGCTGCTGTCGTTATCAAACCCTTAGGATGCCAGCAAGAAGTTTTAATGTGTTCATTTAGAATTTTGAAATACTGAAATGCAAACCTATTTCATGCAGAGGACAGCACTTGGGGTCAGGAATTTACATTGTACCCCAATCCAAATGGGTTTTATTTTAAATTATTCAATAAGCTATTTTATCTGGGCTGGTAACAAATAACAATTTTCAAAATCTACTTCTGAAGCCAATCCTTAACTCCAAAGAAAGATGTAAGAAATAGTGTGGTTATATAATAAAATCACTAAAGAGATGACATACCCCTCAAATATTCTGAATAATATTGTGTACTTAGTCAAGATAATTGCAACACATACATTTAAGGAGGATTTATAGATAACATCCCCAAACCATAACTAAACCATAGACTCAAATAAACATTGAATGCTTAAATTTACCCCCCCCCATTTCTGAATTTTCTGGTGGTAAAGGGAAATTTTAAAAGAAAAGATAAAGTCATTTCTCATGCAAATATAAAATTAATATGTCAGAGATTTTATTTGTCATTAGTTAGCAAGTCAGATCAATAAGATGTTACCACTACTTCAAAGAAGAATTTTTTTTTTTTGCGGTACCGGGGATTGAACCCAGGGGCGTTCTACCTCCGCGCTACACCCCCGGCCCTATTTTTTATACTTTATTTTGAAACTGGGTCTCACGAAGTTGCGGAGGGCCTCACTAAGTAGAGAGAGAGAGAGAGAGAGAGGGTGCGAGAGAGAGAGAGAGAGAGAGAGAGAGAGAGAGAGAGCTGAGGCTGGCCGCGAACCCAGATCCTCTGGTCTCAGCCTCCCAAAGTACTGGGATTACAAGCATGCGCCACCACACCCGGCTCAAAGAAGAATTTAAGGAATACACAAAAATAGGCAATCAGGAAAGTGAAATGCACTTACTAATGCAAAACTGGCAAATATCAAGAGGGTAATAATCAACTGCACTCCAAAGGGTAAAATACCTTTCATTCTGTGCAAAAAAAAATCATAGGTGTTACTATCAGTTTCCCACAACTAACTGCGTTGTAAAATCGTTCAGAGACAAAGAAAGGTGCAGGACTCTACAGAAACTGATTGTTCAGAAATGTGCACTGTACAGTGACACCCAGTAATCTTTTCTGCCTATTTCAATGTATTTCACAATTTTTCCTAATAAGGGGGAAAATTCTTGACAATTTTCCTACACTTCAGGGATCCTGATGGTTTATCACCAAACGCATTGACATGAGTCAGAGCACACTCTAAAAAACAGAGCATCAGCTCACAAGCCGCAATCAGCAAATGACAAACAGGAAGAAATGCCTGGGTGGCTCCAACCTGAAGGCTGGGTGTTATTTAAACATGTCTACAAATCATAGAATGCTGGGGCATGGAGACACTGCCCCTAGCAACAAAACAATGGGATTCCCTGTAACCCTTATATTGCAAATATGTGAGAGCCAGGAAGCAACCCCAAAAGAAATAGAGCATAGAATTATGCCTGATCACAAAACATAACTATCCTTCCATAGGAATCATGGCACACCACACACACAAACTCACAGTCACACACATTCACAAACCAAGGTGCAGGCACAGTCTCTTAAGTAACAAAAACAAAATCAAACTGTTTCATATCTAAAACAGAAAATGTCTGGATATACCCCCAAAATATTGGATGCCTGTAGCACCCCACCTCAAGTTATCACTAAAATGGCCTCGTGGTACTCATTGTAAACCTGGGGTACCATTTCCCAATTTAAGTAACAATACTTAAAGTTTAACTACACATAGGCCAGACAATGTTTCAAATAAACTTCACATGTAAAAATGATAGCTCTATATATGTTGACATATTGACAGCATACATATATATTACTTTTGTATAGACATTGTGTTAGTCAGCTTTCTGTCACTCTAATGCAATACTTCAGATAATTAACTTATAAAGAGAAAAGATTCATTTTGATATTACTATCAGTTTAGAGGTTCCAGTCCATGGTTGATTGGAGCCATTGTTTTGTGTCTGTGGTAAGGCAGAACCTCATGGTGTGAGTACGTGGTGGAGCAAAAATGCTTACCTCATCAGTCAAGAAGTAAAAGAAAGAAAGGAGGAGTCAAGGTCCCACTATCCCATTCAAAGGCACACCTCCAATGGCCTAGGAACCCTTACCAGGCCCCACCTCCTAAAGGTTCACCGCCTCCCAATAGCACCTCCCTGGGGACCAAGCTTTAAATACATGGGCCTTTCAGAGATATTCAAGGTTCAAACTCTAGCAGATCCTAGCATGTATCATATTAGATATAATTATGTATATATCAATGTCATTTTATATATTAATATCTATTATATTAACTACCTGGCACTTAATTATTAAATAAGTACTATGGCCTTAAGGGTATGGGAGAGATTTAAAATAATACACAGTCCCTATTCTCAACAAGCTTATGATTTTGTTGGAGCCGACTAGATACACGTGCGCGCACACACACACACACACACACACACACACCATAATTTTATAAGAAAGCATAGAGAAAGGGCTCCAAAGTGAAACAGCAGCATCAAAAGTTCAAGTAAAAACTCGATTTGGTCAATATTACCATTAAAAATCCGTTAACTTTCCCACAAAGTACAATGTTGAACCACAGCACAATAAATTCAGTACAGCTGATTTTTCCTTAAGTACTCTATCAGAGACCTATGTCTTGGCACTCAGATGACTTGCATTTTAGGGGCCAGGGTTTCTAGAAAAATAGGTCTTTAAATGTTTAGAACCACACTCAGCAGAGCATGTGTGGTAGAGTGTGCAAAATGTTGCTCCACTGTATTATGATTTCAAAGTCATCAGAAATCCCTGTGAGTTGGAACAGTCTGAAAAGACAGAGTAGAAGTCCCTTAAAGCCAGGCAAGATTTGTAATTATTCTGATGCTTTCCAGTTCCTTCATAAATAGCTAGTTTAATAGGATGTGGTAAGCAGTAAGATAAAGCCTGAAGATAATATGCCTGAAGGTATGCAGTGAAATACATTAATCCAAGAATGGATAAACAGGTGAGTGTGTGTGTGTGTGTGTGTGTGTGTGTGTGTGTGTGTGTGTGTGTGTGAATGAATGAATGAATGAATGAACGAACAAAAAACATAGCTGCCTAGTCTTCTATACTCTGAGATTTGTTCATATCAGTGAACCACTAATGAGAAAATCTGCTCTCTGGGGCTCCCTGTCTATCCTCTGAAGGCAATTAAGAACTGACCATAGTCATATATAAAGATAAAGCAGATGACCATAAATTCTACTATCGAATCAAAACGACCAGACACAGTAGAAGGCCTCTGACTTCAAAACAGAGAAAATTCCAGTACCTAGAAGAACACAGAGAAGGGACAAAAAGAAGCAAATGTAGTTCATTGTTTTCATTTCATTTTCTTAATGTAAAGTCCCTTCTCTTTGAATTATTTTATGCAGAATATTGAGAATAGCCTAACCTTGTATTTGACGAGACTACAACTCCTCTGGGAGGAAGGCTCCTGAGGGTAGTGCTCAGCAAAGCACTTGGCACAATTATTTGAGAGAGTGAAACAGCAAGAAGGAAAAAGGGAGAGACAGTAGTGCCTGGCACAAATATTTCAACTTCAATTCCAATGAGTGGGCAGGCCTCATTGTACTATGCAGAAAGGCCAAAAGCATGAGAATACTTAAGAGAGATACACACACAACTTATAGTAGCTCCTTTAGCCTACATTATCAAGTACATGAGTGCAGTAAAACCATGCAGCAATATTTATATTCAGATTTTTCTCTTATAAAAGGAACATGATGTTACCATGGAAACCTGCTGCTAAGTAAAGTAATATATATCTGATCTATTTATGACACATCCTTTTCTCTTCACTTGAGGATACTGCATTGTTTTTCAGAAATTATTTTGAAAAAGTTCATATTTGAAACCTGACTTCAAAGTCTATCTTTGTAAGCAAGTCCCCATAGGCCTCAATTCATTGTCTTACTTATAGATATATGTTTATTGAACACATCCCATGTGCTACTGTGTAGAAGCTGGGGAGAAAGCTAGAAACAAATATTCAAGTCCTGTTCTTATGGGGTTTACATTCGAGTGTGAATGAAAAGTGCATGGGTCCCTTTCTTAGAAGGACCAGCTTAGAAGATTATCCTAGGGCCTCAGTCACAGCTGGTAAAGGTTAGGCAATGAACTGGCAACAGGTCTAGATCCCAATCTCTCCTCTGCCATCACTGGATAATTAAGACTCTGAGTGACAACTAGCTCTGCCCCTCGGGCTCCTCTCAATCTTTGAAAGAAAAAGCTATGCTTCAAGTATGTCCTATGTTTTCACTGTTCTTGATAAAGGTAAGCCAACTACATTCAATTACAATATACTGCCAGAGAAATTTTCAAAAAATATATATCCCAAAACAAGTCTACCCAGGAAGAAATTGTACTTTTCTTTAATTTTCTCAAGAAGGCTACAGCAGGACAATCTATAATATCGGTAACCCTCATAGAAAACCTTCATAGAAGATACTGAGGAAAATATATGCCTAATATTAAAAAAAGTCCTTAAGCACATGCAATCATTATTTTATTATCTAGTTGCATTTAAACTTGCTGAATTAATTATATACTTATCTCTATTCCCACAGATCTGTAGAAGAATATAAGACTGTCTAAAGGGAACAAGGTAAAAGAATGTATGCATGGATGTCACTATCACTGTGAACTACATTATGATGTGAGACTATAATGCACCAATAAAAGTATTTTTTAAAAAAAGCAAAAATACTAAGCCGGGCGTGGTGGCGCACGCTTGTAATCCCAGTACTTTGGGAGGCGGAGACCGGAGGATCCTGGTTCGCGGCCAGCCTCAGCTTTCTCTCTCTCTCTCTCTCTCTCTCTCTCTCTCTCTACTTAGTGAGGCCCTCTGCAACTTCGTGAGACCCGGTTTCAAAATAAAGTATAAAAAATAGGGCCGGGGGTGTAGCGCGGAGGTAGAACGCCCCTGCGTTCAATCCCCGGTACCGCAAAAAAAAAAAAA